>VDFB02097169.1:0-80717 GCA_007258455.2 Sequoia sempervirens
GATGCAGAACTTGAGTGTCTTGTTGACCCAAAGACTTCTACTGCAACTCCTACTTCTCAAGTTGAGATCACACATTCATCTTTTGTTGATGAGTCATTGAGTACATCCAGTGATTCATTGCAACAGGCATATGAAATTCTTCCTGATTGGGATACCTGTTTGATAGACATTTCTTCTTTGTTTGTGGAGTCTCACATTGCAGATTTGGAAGACCAATATGAGGGTTTAACTCTCCCATTTGATGATAGTCATGGTTCCACTATTATCACTTCATGTTTGTCTTCAGAGTTTGTTCAAGATCACTTTCCACTTGTTCTTGGTTTGTCATAGTGTATGATTGGGCATGTGTACCTGATTGGATTGTGGCATCATCATCTTCATCTAAAAACTTGGTAACACATGAGAAGATTTCAAAGACACAATCTGTATTCATATGGATTCCTCTTCCTACCAATTCCTATCCATAATGGGAAGCATTCCTACATTTGTACTTGGTGTATCTTCTTCACAAGGGGAGAAACATTATTTGTAAGCATTGGATTATGTTTTGTCTTCAGACATTGACCATACTTGTAGGTGATCACAGATTATAGGGGGGATTCTTATCTCTCTATGTCCCTCTTATGGGGGATCATTGATTGTATATACATGATGGATGTAGTCCTTTGGGGGTATCATTGAGTCCTCTATACATCATGTTGGTTTGTTTTGTTTCTTTTCTCTCTTTTGGAGAGAAGTTTTGTCCCATTGGGTTTTCTCCTTTTCCCCACTCATGAGAGATTGCATTTGTATTTGCATTGTAAATGGGTACTTAACATGGCCTCATAGTCGGGACCCATAGTCATAGTCTTTGCACAGTTTGCATAGTAAGCTTCTCCCTAAGTTATACTTAAGGGGGGGTGTTGGTGTGAATTAATTTCTTGTACCTAGCTAATTCACTCACTAGGTAATTAGGGGACATTCACAAGTATGTTTACTTAGGATAAAAGATTCCTTCTAGAATTCTTAGTTTTCATGTTTAGACTTTATCTTATCCTAGGTTGTTATGTGTTAGTTGTCTCATGTTATAGGATTAAGACACTTGTCATGATCTTGTCTAATCCTATCTCTCTACCTTTCCTTTATAAGCAAGGCATCTCCTATACATTTGTATTAAAATATATTCAACCATTATTCAATCTTACATTGTTGAAGCAAGCTTTCTTGTCATTTTCTCTCTTGTGGAAGATATTTTGGTCTAGAAATTATTCTTGGGGGTGTTGAGAGAGTCACCATTAACCCCATTGTGTGCCCCAAGAATCACCATCTTTGTAGGGATAATTTAGATCTATTTTGTGAAGGTCCTTGAGTGCTGTGATCAAAGTCAGCTCTAATTCTTAGCACTATCAAATCAAAATTGGATAATTTTGTAATTGAGTTTCTGTGAGTTATCAAGGCATGTGATTTTGATTGCAGCAATGAATAATTTATCTTAAAAATTCATTCAATCTTCTTTAGACCTGAAACTTGCACATTCAAAGAGAGAAGAAAGACTTTGGCATTTAGGGTCTTGTCTTATTCCAAACTCGTTAGTGTTCCACTTCCACAATGGTACTTCAACATAAATGGATAAATAATTGGAAAGAAATGATGAATTCCACAAAAGTGCCGAAACTCACCAATCTTCAAATGGCTTCCATGAAGGACTAAAGTCATACACATATCCTCAAGGCTTGGATCTTGCTTGCTTGAATTGCTTGGAGACCTACAAGGATTAGTATTCACAAACAATATGAAAACATAAGCATGAACACACTCACATACATTTTGATATGATTCTTGATCTTGAATTTTTTGCAATAACCCCTTAACAATTGCTCTTGATTCCTTCGATAATGCTCTTAACAATAATTCTTCTTTTGCTCACACTTCTGTTAATGCTAGATTAATCCTTATTAAATTTCAAATAATGTACAACTATGCATTTATATGCTATTATTCTAATTTCCCAAAAATTAAATCATGACTATTGACTTTTAACTAAAATTGAATGGACTCCCTACAAACATCTCTTATCAACCTTAGGAATCATTACATTACTACCTATTCATGAATGAGAAGATAAAAATGGAAATGCATACATGTCTTACTATGCATACCATAGAACACTTGGGCATCTTATCGATGAGAGTCGTGCTTTCAAAAGGATATTGAGATAATGTGAACCCTATAGAGTCAAATTGAATGTATGATAGATAATCGTGCACATATTTTTATCCTTGACATGTGATAGTTATAGAAAGTTAGCATACTCACTACCACATGCATTAAACTTTATGCAAAATAATCTCTCATATTGCAAGGAGTGGCATATCTAATTTGGGATCACCTTTGTCCTTACACTTGGGGGGCAAGGGGTTAGGCAGCCTTGTCTTAGGTTCATTCCATCTAGCAAGGGATCCCTTTGTGTATCCTTAAAATGTTAGTGTAGCAAGTACATTAACATTTTAAGGGGGTGCATATGATCCCCCATTTGATCATTGCATAGTAAATGGTCCCTTATTATTGATGATAAAATACATCTCCTAGGAAGTGTGACCTTGCCAACCAAAGTGTGGCTTCCTTAATCCATGTGATGTGTCTCCCTAGGTATTAGTTAACTTGATGGCCACAAGATTGTGACCTTTCTTAGCATAAGGACTTTGTCCTTAGCTTATAATAGTATGGTTGGTGTTCCCCTAGTGTGATATTTTCTATTTATTGACTAGTCCCTCGGGTGGTGAGGTCATGTAATGTTCCTAAGGAGGCACTTTTCATGTATCAAGTAGTGGCCCTTGATGTTATTAAAGTTACCTTTTAAGGTGGTGTTATTATGGCACCCCTTGAGTTTTTAGCATTGTTTTATCATTATTTGTTTGCACCCTCTAAGGTGGGTTTTATTACACCCCCTAAGGTGAGTTTTATTGCACCTCTTGAGGTGAGTTTTTTGCACCCCCTAAGGCGAGTTTTTGCACTCTAAGGTGAGTTTTTTGGAAAGTTTGTGGATTTCAACATAATGGAGCTTTTTGGGTTATAAACTTGAGAATCCCTTTTAACATGGTCACCTAGCATAATACACTTTGCTTGCTAGTAGATCCATGTGTTTCATGAGTGATGTGCATGACTTTACTCCTCATGGAGAATTTCCCTTATTCAATGGATGATGTTTGGTATTTGAGACAAATTTAAGGTCAAGGTCTCTTTGCCTTATCGACTCAAATCCTTTTAGTACTAACCCTTGTGTTTTTGTTTTATGTGTCTTCCTTTGTGTTTGGATCATTTTTGTTTGCATTTTTATCTTTATATTACGTTATGTTTCTTTGTCATGTCATGTGTTTTCATCATGCGTGCTTCATATTTTTTGACATGTATGTTTGTGTATGTTGTCTTGTTGCATATCATACATGTGTGTTCCTTTGTGCCTATGTTGGTTTTCCATGGGATCTTAGATCCTAGGGGCTTGATCACCTCCCTTGATCCTTTGTCATCCTATCGTTTTAATGTTTGGACAATTGAACCCCTCTTGACATATATTTATTTACTTTAGTGTGAGTTTGAGTGTAAGTTCATACTCTCACTAAAGTGGGGGCTAAATATAGTGTAGAAAATTGTATACCTTAACAATTTCACATTATGTTTTATCCCCCTAATTTATTAGACTTAATTAATCATTAAATAAATACAACCAATTGTTATTTTTCTCCCAAATTTGAGTGTCCTAGAAATTTAGGCCAGGACCCATTCGCCCATGGGTGAATGGGTCCCCCACCTTAGCTAGGACAAAAAATTAAATATGTTGTTGGTGGAATTTTAACATCCAAAATTCAAATATGAAGTGTAGGCTTTTTGGGTCTATTTTTTGGGAAATTGGATAAACACCTATAAATACCTAGTCTAAATTATCATTTGAAATCAAACAAGAACTAAGTAAAAATATATTGGAAAACTTATGATCAAGAGCACTATTAAGCAATTTAAGAGCAACATTATCAAAATTTACTACAGTAATTCAAGATCCAACATCATGTCAAGGTTTATGTGTGTTCATGTTACCATTTTTTTATGAAGGCTAACATATTTTTGTAGGTCTCCAAAGCATTCACATATTTAAGAAAGAAATATCCAAATGCTCCAAGATATTTGTATGACTTCAGTCCATCAAGAAATCCATTGAAGGGTGGTGAGTTGCAACACTTTTTTCATTCATCATTTCCTTCCTTTTAATTATCCTTTATTATTGATATTTTTCCATTATGGAAGTGGAAACACTTTCACAGGGTTTGATTGGGGCAAGCCCCTATATGGCACAACATCTTCCCTCTTTGTGAATGTGTAGGTTACAGGTTTGGAGAGGATTGAAGAGAGTTTGAAGATCCTTTTTGCATTGTTTCCTTTATTGTCGTCAAAGTTGTCAAGCCATAAAAACTCAATTATAAATTGGCTGACTATGTCTTCAAGTTTAGTAAATCTCAGGAATCAAGAAACTCCATATCCAAAGTCACCAGAGACCAAAATAGCCAGTTTCAATCCCCCAATGCTTAACTCCATTTTCCAAGGGCCACCCAACCCCTGCCAAACACCCAAACTTTCAGCTTTTGGTGACAGTTACACAACAAGTCTTCCAATTCATTTATCTTTGTTTCCTATATTTGGCTATATGTAATAAACATGAGAATGAACACCACTTTGAGATGACGATCACCTTGAGAATGGGAGGCTCAATTTTGACATTTAGTCATAATGAAATGTCTTGATATTTTTTATAATCAGGGATTTAGACTTCATCAATTTATATTAAATTTTGAATCCCCATGGGGTTTGGAATTTCTAATGCACATTAGGTTTGTGACTCAATTGACTTTTAGGTTTCAAGGAATTTTGATTCAATTATCATGTATGATACAAGGCTTGCCTAGTTTATAGTATATAGGTTTTGCTTAGGGTTATTGTAATTTTTTTTGTTTATGATTTAGGGTTTATATCCAAGAGGTAAAATTATGACCTAACTTATGATGTTAAATGTAGGGCTATTAAGGGTTCAATTTAAGTTTTAGAAAGCTTCATTTTTCTTAGGTAAAGTGGGATCATATATAGCATTCAATGTTTAAGGGTAATGTATAATATATTATTTATATTTATGGGCATATGTGCGTGCAAGTGAATTTAGATAATTTTTGATGGGTGGTAAAAGGAATAAACCAAATCTACATAATTGGAAAAAATCTAACTCAAAGAGAAATATAAAAAATATGAAAGCAGATAAAATTTGCTAAATAATTGACTTCTTCTAGTTTTGAAGAAGAGATTGATATAACACACACATAATGAACATGGATGAGGAATCTCATTTTTGTATGATTCCACTTGAATAGTAAATTGTACTCTACAAAATATATTCCTAGACAAAAGGTACTACATTATATCACTTTAGTTGTAGTAGCATGATTAAATTTGGACACATGACCAACAAAAAATGAATATGAGTATTTAGGAATATGAAAATAATTTTAAAGATAATTAATGATAGAGAGGTTCCATACTATATGTACCAAGACCTTTAAATGTTCTTATTATATACACTTAAATATATCATGTTTGCATTTTAAAAATATTTTTCCTAATATCTTATGCTTCAATGAATAACTAATTAATATTGATTTATTGATATCAATGAATTGATAAATGATATCAATCAATTTTTAGTTGATATAGATTGATTGATATTTATATCAATCAATTTATAATTTATATTGATATTAATAAATTAATAATTGATATTCAATATATAATCTCTTGCCTTAAATTTTTAATCACTCTTATGAATCTTAATATTCCATTGTGAGGGTGAATAAGTAGCATTTGACTACCATTAAGTTAATCTTTAAATCTACATTCTAGTGATGAAACTTGGTGATACCTAATTTCTCTTGAATTAAAATTTTGAATATAGACCACATACATTTCAATAGGTTTTGATCTCGATGCTTACTTGTATTTTAATAATAAAATTGGTTATAAAACCTAAGGAATGATTTCTTTAGAGTAATTTTGATTAAATTCATCCTACTATGTTTGTAGGAATAAGGGGTAGAAGAAAAAAAATAATTTTCTTGATACTCTAGTAGAGAACAATCAAATCACAAGCCCTAAGGAGGATGAATGATTTTCAAATTATTGTTTAAGGATAAAAATATTTTTTTTTAAAATTGACTTAGGAATTGATTTTCTAAGTTTGGAAAACTATTAGATGAAGTTCATGTACTATTGTGTAAATTTTTAGTGTGATGCTATACAATAAATTGTAAGATAATTTCACAATGCCTAAAGGATACAGTTGTTGCTACATACTTCCATTATGATTTATTACATAATCAGCTCAAGTTTTGTATGATCTTTCTAAAACATTTCTTGAGTATATATTCTAATATATTAAGAGAAATTCATAGTGTCATACATTCTAAAGTTTCATGGTTTAACTAATTATTATGTTCCCAATTTTATTAAACTCATAGAGTATATTGACTTCTAGTGAGTGAATTATATTGTTAAATAATGTTACGTTAAGATGTTCCTATATTATGTAATCAATAATAATTGAAATTATGTTAACTTAATGAGGATAAATTAAAAGGGGATGTCACTAAGTTAGTAAGGTCTAGAGGTAATCAAGCTAATATTATAGACTTAGCCCATCAATTATCAATGAATACCTAAGGAAATATAGACAAATAAAATTTTATTTTATGCTTTATGGACCTACTCCATGGAAATAGATTTTTTTAGGTATTTCAAGCTATGGAAGTTGAATGCTTTGCCTCTCATTTATATTATGGATTACAATTTCCTTCATAGGAATTAAATCTTCCTTCTAATTCTCCATCATGTCTCCTTTCGTCTTTGATAATTACATAATTTTAATTATTTAGTTATTTTCTAATGTCATAAGTCCTCTATTAATTAAATAATTTTAATTATTTAATTAATTCATTTCTAGCTTTATATTTTTCTCTCTTGATTAATTAAATAAATTTAATTATTTACCACTTTCAACTATAATTAAATTATTATCTTAATTAAATTATTTAATTATTCATTAAGCCTTTTCTAACATTAAATTAAATAAATTTTATTTATTTAATTGTCATTTTCTCCCCATTTGTTATTTAATGAAAAGGTCAAATTGTCACATGCCCTCTATAATTAAATAATGTTTTTATTATTTAATTAGTCATTTTCCCTCTCAAAACAAATAATTTTATAATTATTTAAGGTTCTCCTAAAACCTCTTTATTCGTGTCATTCTTATCTCTTCACATCTCAATTAATTTTCACCCTTGATTGAATTATTTTATAATTCAATCTCAACCGTCCATCCTTAACCTAGTCCTATCTTTGCCCTAATTTAGCCCTAATCCTATTTCATACTACAACTTTCAATCTTAGCCATTGATTGTCATGTCATATTGGCTTTTAATCCTGGCCCTTCATCCAAATTTAGTTTTCTATAAAAGACCTCTATCATTGTCATTTCTACATCTTATTGATATCTAAAGCAAGTGCATGCTATTAGTGGAGACAACTATCTTCAATATATTGTTAGTCATTGTCATAGGCTACTATTGTAGCATCAAGTACATTCAAGCAAGATGGAGAAGAACAATGGAGGTCAAGCAACCTTGGCATTGGTGACATCTACTTTATGTTTGTGTTTCTTATGTTGGATTGTGCTCTATTGCTAGTTTAGGACTTTGTTGGTTTAGTTTTGATGCTATTTTGCTTATACCTGAATTTTACCCTAGATTACACACATATTGATGCGTATTTATTGTAGAGTTTTCCTTATTTCATATATTGAAGATAATATTTATATTGTCTGAAAATACTCTTGTAATTGTCAACATATTTTACACTTAAAGCTTGACCCATTTCACATATTGATGTGTATTTATTGTAAGGTTTTCCTTATTTCATATATTAAAGATAATATTATATTTTGTCTGAAAATACTCTTGTAAGTAATACCCAAGTATGATTTTTAGAACATTGAACAATATCAAAATATGTTAGACAGATTGTTTTATGATTATAATCAAATAAATCTATTGCAATAGATGGTATAATACCAATTATTCAGATCTGAGTAATAAAATTTCTACAGTAGATCTAATTTTCCTATTCCTCCAAGGCTGAGAGACTTTAATTTATTTTCATATTTAGGAACCATAAAAAAGGTTTTTAACATTTTTCACATCATCAGGCCTAAGCGATGCTCTTGTATTTTGATTCTGTTTTCCTTTGTAACACAAATAAAATAATGATAACAGTCACTAAACTGTGGATTCTAATGTTAAATTCGTATCCATTTGCAGAATATTACCGGAAGGAGCTTGATGGATCTAACACGCCCTCCAACTGGTTTGGCCACAGAAGTTCAGTCTACCATGGAGTTACCAAGTTTGTTCATACATATATTTTCTCTCTCGTTTATATATATATATACCTATACCTATAGGGCTAGTTTAAAGTAACATTATGTGGGACTCAATGCAGGCATAGGTGGACAGGGAGATATGAAGTCCATCTTTGGGAGATATGTTCCCAGTGCTTTCCACAAGAATGGTTGGAGGTTCGAAGCTCAGCAGATTGTATAGAGAATCATCTTGGTCCCAGTGTTTTCCTCATCTTCTACTTCTTCAACACTAATCCGCTTTGATTTACCTCCTACGGGCAGGGTGCTGCTCATAATGGCTTCCACGTTATATCGACTTGTGTCAAAGTTTGTAATGGCATTTTCTCCTCTGAATTTAATGGAGGCAATGTCATAAGCTTCGGCAACCTGTTCCTCTGTGTGTGTGAATTCAAACAAGAATCATTCATTAGCCTTTTCATCTGGTTTGATTATTGGATGCATTTATACTGAACAACAGCTCAATGTACTACATAAACATCTATTGGAAACATTATACTACAAACTCATGAGAGAGATGTGCTTTTGAATGTTCCCAGATACAAATCCTTTTTACTTGGATACTAATTAGTTTGTACATGTAGCAAGCGATTTGAGTTCATAGTGTTTGTGAAGATCCAGATCTGTAATTGAACTGTCCATTGAAGTAATGTAGGCGGCTTTGTTAAGGAGGAGAAAGCAGCCAAAGCTTATGATCTGGCAGCTCTCAAGTTTTGGGGTACGTTAACTCTAACAAACTTTCCGGTATGATTTTCTAAGAGTTTTTCTGTTAGCTGATATTCTACCATGCCTTCGGTGATCATTCTAATTTCTCTCATAAAATATTCACCATGTTATTTTATAACATTTGGCTTTCCTGTATCAAATGCAGGTTAAAAACTATGAGAGGGAGTTAAAAAGTATGAAGAACATGTCAAAGCAAGCATGCGTTCAATTTATAAGGAGGTAATTGGGTTTCCTACCATCTATGCAGATTTGTATAGGGCTGTATATCTGGAGAGAGATTTCAGTATCTATCATAATTATTCTCTTGCGTACTCTCTATAATAAAGATTGGCAGACATCATAATGATGGAAGGTGGCAGGCTAGGATTGGGAGAGTTGCAAGGAACAAGGATTTGTATATGGGAACATTCATTGAGCAAATCTCTCTCAGTTTGTAGTATAATGTTTATGCAGTACATTGAGCTGTTGCTTCATTATAAATTCATCCAATGATCAAACCAGATGAGAAGGCTAATGATTCTTGTTTGAACTTACAAACACGGAGGAAGAGGCTGCTGAAGCTTATGACATTGCCTCCATTAAATTCAGAGGAGAAAGTGCCATTACAAACTTTGATGACAGAAGTTGATATGATGTGAAAGCCATTATGAGCAGCACACTGCCCATAGGAGGGAAATCAAATAGGATTAATGTTGAAGAAGTACAAGATGAGGAAAACACTGGGAACATATCTTCCTGCACAGACAATAGTGCACCTACAACCATTAATGGGCATGCAATCTCAAAAACTATTGCAACCACCTATGGACTGGTGATGGGAGATTCCTCTTTTCCACCATACACTTCTCTTGCAGCTCCATTTAGTTATATTCAAGAAGGATCAGTTGTTTCAAAGGCACCACCAGCTTTTGAAAACATGTTGTATTTGGGTACTTCCACATTCTACTCTCTCCATATTGTATTGTTGTGATTGTTTTATTGAGTGTTATTTTAAGGTTGAATTAGGTCATATTTTTGATAAGAGTAATATATTGAACATTAAGTAATGCAATTTTTTTCAAACTGTACTGTTGTGATTTCTTTATTGAATGTTTTATTTTAAGACTGAATTAGGTCATGCTTACAATAAGTGTGAAGTGTTGAACATTCAAGCAATCAGGAGTTTTTCAAATTATATTGTTGTGACTTTTTTACTAAGTGCTTTATTTTAAGATCAAATTGGATCATGCTTATAATAAATGCAATATCTTTTACACTCAAGTTATTCAAAGTTTTCCAAACTATACTATTGAGACTTCTTTACTGAGTGTTTTATTTAAGGCAGAATTACCATGCTTACAGTAAGTGCAATATGTTGAACATCCAAACAATACAAAATTTTCCAGCCTATAATATTGCGACTTATTTACTAAGTGCTTTATTTTAAGGTCAAGTTAGGTCATGCTTACAATAAGTGGTTGAGAAATATGATTGAGAATAAAGTTGATAGCATACAATCTTTTTTTCTTAAAGAATACATTTTTTTTATATATGGTTGAGTTTACAATGTGATAGGTATAATTTATAGAAACATTTTATGTTATGATGTGAAAAAATAGAAGGAAAATTATTTAAAGATTTTATATATTTTTTACATGTAAAAATTGTAGTTATAAATAATTAAAATAGATGTAATAAATAAATTAATTTAAAAGTAAAAAATAAAAGAACTATCAAAATAAAATAAAATAACTCTCCAAACAAAAATAATGTAAACAATAAAGATAGAACATAATTTTTAATTATAAATTAAAATTAATGATAGAAATCATGTCTAATTTTTTTGAGAATTGAACTAAAATAATTTATTTATGTATATACATTTAATAACTAAAATATTTTAGAAGTAAAATAAAATTAATATAAATATTTTAAATATATCTATTTTAAAATATTCTTAAATTTTTTACTTAAAATGTATATATATATATATATATATATATATATATATATTTGATTACACAAAACAAAGTGATCACACAATTATAGCCTAGAGTAAATTTGACATAAGTAACTACTGGAGGAAGTCGATCAAGTTCTACATGTGGTAGGATTTTGAGTTTTTTTGGCATACTTTGGATTTTCCTTTACTATCTTGTCTTGCATCATACCACCACATTCATTGTGGGATTTTTTTATTTAAAATGGTTGATGATGCAAGAGCATCGGGTGCACAAGAAATCCTACACACCTTAATTTACATGTTGGTTTTTAAATTCTCATTTTTGAGGTTGTCGTGTCTTACATGTATGATATTTAAATGTTTAATTATTTTATCATCCTTCTCTTTCATCACTAAGCCATTTTATAAGGTTGAGTAATTAAAATTGAAATTGGGAATGTTGGAGCTAGAAATTGATATTATTTAAAAATTTAAATTCTAGCACTAAGTCCCATGCCCAAGATGGAGGAGGCCATATTTGACATCTTGTAACTCCACGGAATTAAAATTTTGCATCAATTAAATGGAGTGAGACAATAAAAAGGAAATTTTAGTAAAGAATTTGAATCCTCTTGCTAGGCAATAAAGAGGTAAGTTATGGAGAAATGGGACACCCAAAAAAGCAAAAAGGAGAGTCGAATATGGCTGGATTTTAAAGGAATTTTGAATGCCTAGGTTTGAGAAGAGAGGAAGGAAAAGATGAAGAAAAATACAAGGAAATGAAGGGAAAACTAGAAATACCTTGCCTTAGTGTCCAAGAATAGAGTACCAGTGATTTAGAGATACATTTGTTGTTTGTTGTAGTTGCATATGAAGCTTTTTAGATCATATTTGTATCTGTTATGTGATAAATCTTGCATGTAGTAGAGTTTTTTCCAACCTCCAGAAGAGGGGAAGTGACAAACCTTAGTGAAGGAGGAACTTTATCAATGACAAGAACAAAAGAAGAAAGGGGAGCCAAAGGAGCAAACTTCTTATGATCTAGTCTTTAGGGACGAGGCCTTACTCAAGCTTACACTTAGATGGTTGGTGTGAGATCTTCACATCAACCATGGTAGGTTGATGGACTCCAATAATACTAGAATATTGAGAGGTAGGAAGAGCGAACAAGGCCACACTAGACACAACCTTCGTATGAGGCATGTATATGGGCTACACAAATAGAGGGATATTAGGCAAAGAAGTGATAAGAGGTGGTTCCGAAGAGGGAGTGATGAATAATTGTGCCCTTTTGGAGTGAGGTTCATCTACATCTCTCAAAGGATATGGAATTAAGATGGAAACAGGAGTTGAAATAAAGGTAGAGACAAAAGAAGAAGCAAAAATTGGAACAAGAATAGAAGAAGAATCATGAGATGAAAAAGAAGATCCATCCCTAGTCTTCTACATAGTATCATGTTCTCTTTCCATTGCACGCTAATGATGCTTATGCTCACGTGCAAGTTGGTTTCGATGAAGATGGGTACCGAGAACAAAAGATTGAGAAGACTATGGGATGTCTTGTTCAAATGGTGGAGCTATCTTCACTACTGTTACTAGTGGAAGGACATGCTCCACATGTGGAACGAGAGATGCCAAGGGTGGAGAAACCTTAACCTCAATCATGGGCACCTTTCCTCTTTGTGCCTTTTAGGTAGGAGGAGGAACAAGAGGAACCCTTAGGGGTCAAGATGTTAGAGTTGCACATGAAGGACCAATCAAAGAAGTTTGCTTACCCTTGCCATATATAGTAGGGTGAGGTATATCAGGAAGAATGGGAAGCTTGAAGACATGGTACTTCAACTTCTACAATATAGGTGCCTTTCCTTTTTCTATGCTAAATACAATTGAAGGAACATAAGGCGTTGTTGGAGGTTGCAAAGTCTTAGAAGAACAAGGAGGTCTACTTGAGGGAGTGTGTTTTTCATTAACCCCCAAAGAAGAATTCCTAGAGGAAAAAGAATGCTACTACCTAGGATTAGATTGAAAAGGAATTGCAAAAGAAGGAGGTGTAATCGAATCAGATGCTAAACCTCTATTCTCATACTTATAATATGTTGTATAATAAATCACTATGGGATAGCACGGGTCCCATTGGAGCAGGCCAAAAATGATCAAGATAAAAGCCCCCATGTGTGGTACTAGTGGTTTATATCTAGTGTCTTGGATAGTCTGTATAGTGCCCTCATGAGGAAAATTTAGACACTTGTGAACAACAAAAGTGATAGCATTCATGGAAACTAGCCAAGGAATGCCTAGTCTCAATCTGAATAAGTTTGATTCTAGGGTGATCCCACAATAATGGGTTACAATTTTTGGCCAAACTTGACATTAAAATCAGGATTTTTCACCAGACATTCACTTTCTTACACCTATAACAGCTAAACCATTAAGGTTTTGAAGATGAATCAAACTAGTTATTTGTTAGATATTTTGTGTAGATTCTAATTATATATTTTTTTTTTAAATAAAAAATAAATTGTGAATCATTTTATGTAATTTTTAATAACTTATTTTTTCTACTAATCAACATTTTTAAAAAGTGATATTCACTTCGGTATTAAATTTTTTTATAGATAGGATACAATTCTAATTTTTAAAATGAAATTTTTTCACACCAATATCTAGGGGATGGATATTTTTTCATAATTTTTTGTTACATATTTTTTTTTTAATTAATTTTCCAAGTCAGCATAATTATAATTTGGACAGAGGTGTACTTTGACACACATAACTTTTTTTGTATTCATTTGAATTAACTTATTCTTTTTTTGTTGGAATAAGGACATCAATACCTAGAGCACATGTATTTTTAGAATTTTTTTCTCTATTTTTCTATTTTTTCATATGGTGAAAATAAAGAACTTGATGTTCATTGAAAATCCTACATTCACAAGAAATAAGAAATAAATATAATTTAATCAAAATTAAAATATTTAAAATTATACTTTTAGGAAGCTTATATATACTACAGGCTTACAAAGCATAAATTTTAAATGAATTCATTTGATCACTCAAAAGTTAAATCAAAAGTGGTTTTTTATCAGCATTTTGATAGGTGTAGAGGAGACTCGATTATAGGTATGGTTTAAATCTAACAAGATTCTATCCAAGGGGGTTTGATTTAAGGAGGTTTGATCAATCCCTCTTTAATTAAAATAATTTAAATGGAACATTTAAAGTCATAAATCATTGTATTTTCTAAAAATATGTGATTTCAGGCAAAAATCAGGATGTCCCAAAAAGTGTAACCCATTATTGTGGTAGCACCCTCTAGTATCACAACATATGTTGTAGAAACAATCTTCTAAAGGTCCTATAATAACCAACAAGCAAATAGATTCAAAAGGGGAATAAGGAATACCATCATGTGTACGAATGGTAGCTTTACACTCTTCATAACTCACCCTATGTAGGTCATTAATAAAGAGTGTCTCCTCTATTATAATGTTGAATCTACGAGCAAGGTCAACCATAATTCCAATGATGAAATTACCATTGACCTAAGCAAGAATGTAAAGAGGAGAGTACTTTGCATGATACAAGTCATTGGGTGTGAAAGATATGTCAAACATCTTAACCTTCTGACTTGGAGGGGAGATCAGAGTGATGGATACCATGTTCATATGAATATGCAACATCATCAAATAGAGCAGAAGTAGTAATAAAATTAGAAGAATGGGGCGAAAAAGAATCTATGTAAATATGTAGCTAGTTGTTGGCCTTAGCAACAAATTCATTCAATTTATGCTTCTTACTTTCAAGCTAGATGTTACTACTATCTATGTGATCTTGAATTACATGTCTCAAGCACACACAATATTTTGTGTCATGCCCAAGCACTCAATGATATTGGTAAAACTTAGAAGTGTCATTCCAATTGGGGTATGGTTTGTTGTCAAGGACTGATGTAACCTCAGGGAGGGTGATTAAATTATATTTTAATAACTTCTAAAGCACACTTAAATAAGAATCAAATAATTTGGTGAAGACTCAATTACATTGTGATATGAGGGTATTCATCTCAATTGCTTGAGGAATAGTTATCACATTAGTTATTGCCTTTTTTTTCTTTGACCCTCCAAAAGAAGACACAACTCCAAAATTATCAGGACGTGAGGATGAGATGGAAGCCTCATACTAGGTCATTTTTTGTTGATAATCTTGCAGTGTAGTACATAAATGACCAAAAGAAGGATACTTCATTAAAGATACTCATTCCCTTAATGTCGGCTGCAAGCTTCCCATGAACATTCTTTGAATGTCATCATCAAGTAAGGCATAAGGAATTTATGAAGAGATAGATTGATAGCAAAAAATAAAATTAGTTAACTTCTCACTAGGTTGTTGCTTATAGTGGACAAGATCAACAATAGTAAACTTGAAGCCAATGTTCACCTAAAATAGTTGGGTGTTGTCATAATAGTGGTTTACAATTCCTGAGAGGAACTAATTTTAGCTGAAATCACATATTTTTAGAAAATATAATGATTTAAGCCTTAAAAAGTTCCATTTTAAGGATTCCAATTGAAGAGAGTTTGATCAAATCACCTTAGATCAAACCCCCTTGGATAGAACCTTGCTAGTTTTAAACCATACCTATAAATCGCCTCCTTTACACCTATCAAAATGCTAATAAAAAATCACTTTTTGATTTAGCTTTTGGGGATCAAATGAATTCATTTAAAATTTATTTAAAAAATGATTATGGTATTCCTCAGAACAAGCTATCCAATGAATATAATTTTAATATGTTTTGGTTTTGTTATGTATTTGTTTTTAAGTTTTATTAAACATAGGTTTTTCATCGAAAATGAATTTCTTTGTTCTTCACATGTGGAAAAATAGAAGATTATTAAAAAAAAATTTGAAAAATATGAGTGCACTAGATATTGAAGTCCTTGATCCAACAAAAAAAATAAAATAAAATTTTGACATATACAAAAAAAGTTACGCGTTATACAGTCGCGCTGTGTCTGAATTGTAATTCGTTTGACTTTGAAACTTGATTAAGGAAAAAATATTCAATAACAAACTATCTAACCAAGTGGAAGCACTAGATATCAGAGTTACAAATCTAAATTTGAAAGAATTGGAATTTTATCCTTCATGGAAAAAAAGTTATGCATTATACGGTGTGCGTCACTTTTTTAAAATATTGTTTTCTGAAAAAAATCAATTTTCGTGGGAGATGGAAAAAGAAGTGCAATTTGATTCCAAAAATTTTGAAAAAAATATTTTTAGAATCTATAGGAAAAATTTGATGAGACTCTAGTTTGCACCATCTTCAAATTCCTCACAGTTTAGCTGCTATAGGTGCCCGAATGTGAAGATTTAGTTAAAAATAATAATTTCAGTGTCCAGTTTGGCCAAAAATTATAAACCACTATTATGGGATCACCCAGTTGCAAGAACTAATTCATGAGTTGATCAAAATAGAAGATATAATTATCAAGCAATGAGAAAAACCATTCCAATGTGGTCTCCTTAAGGGATCATGGGAACCATTTTGCTAACAAATGGTCTTAATGCAAGAATCACTACATAGAGTGGCAAAGGAATTACCATGTATCTATGGATCTCCCTTACCATTATACTTATCAAATTTAGGTATCTCGATCTCTTGTGGCATAGGAGCATTCAGGATGTTCATAGCAAGAGGGTTGCAAAAATAGTAAGGAGTAAGCATAGAATGTGTAGCAATGTTGGTTAGATTAGCAAGTTGAGACTGCTTTTGAACCATGTTTTGCAATAGGGTATTTAGAATGGGATTAGATGGTGGGGGAGGTGGATTAGCCATTGCAACAAAATTTTGCATTATAGAATTTTGAGGTGCAAAACTGGGTGGAGGAGGGGTGCTATACCCTAAAGGATTTTGACACACATTAATCCCATAAAGAGTAGGAGGCACAAACATAGTGTGTATTATTAGTAGAAGAAATAGGAGCTATATTAGGATTAGCAGATCTACTATGTGCATAGACACCTCAGGCATCCAAATATTCAATTGGGTGGCAGTGAAATCTGAATGAGTGCATCATGAGGTTGATTCAAGACTAACGTGTACGAAGGTACATGAGTCTCAACTATGTTTGTTAGCTCTTGAAGAAACTCAAGGCCATTACAATCTAACATGACCAAGTCTCTCAGATTACCGACAATGTTGTCAGCTTGAGTAAAAAAGTTGTCATGGTTAAGGAAATCCTCAAAGTGCTTCAAATTCTCCTCCAAAGACTAAACCTACTCAAAGGGAACTCTAAGAGCAGTCTCATAATTTATAGGAGGAGACCCATGGGGATAAGTTAGTTGAGAGTTCGAAGTAGAATAATTCCCAAAGATCGATCGAGATCCAAAAGGATCAAGATTTCTAGAGAACATCGGGACAAATCTAGTGGGACTATATTAGTCTGGAGGTATGATAGCTCTTGAGCTTCTTCTAACTACATATCCATAAGTTATAGACTAGGTCGTGAAGCTCGTAGAAGAGTATCACAACATGCAATCTTGAAAACTCAAGAAAATGAGAGAAGAGAATGAATTTTTTTGAAGATTTAAATTTTGTTTTGAGAAATACTTGCAAAAGGTGAGTTCTCGTCAGGTTCACCAAAAAGTAGAGTATGAAAAATGAACCGCTATGAAGGATAATCAAATCCTTTGGGGATTCAAGTTTCAACCCTCCACTTAGGTAAGCCTTTAAGTAACTATGACCTTCAACTTTACTGATTAATTAACTAAATGTGTGTTTTTATAGAGCACATAAATTATTTGGACTCTTTAGACTTTAGGAACCAAAAGTATATAACACATAGGTTTCTCGAGCAGCTTGGAAAGCTCTCTATCCAGGAAGAGTGCACGACTATTGGATGACAGTGTGCCATGCTAGCATCCTATACAAAAAAACAACATAAGTTGCCACTAAGAAACACAGGATACTCTATAGAGTGTCCTAGATATTAAAGGCTATTAAAAGCAAATACACAAGTATGGAATGATAGAAATGGAGATGCTAAAGAAACTTAAATGGTTTAAATGGAAAAGGAGAGTTTAGAATATTATTGAAGACATCCAGAAATAGTGAAGACTCCCTTTGAACAACTCATTTTTCTGTACCTACACACATAAGACCAAAGAGAGGTTGGGTGGTTGTATAGGAGAGCTAAAGAATGTTGTAGAATGTTCAAGAGTTGTGTATAACGTATTCTGTATGTATTGAAATTACTATTTATTATTTTGGCTAAAACAAGAACATCAATACCTAGTGCACACATATTTTTCAAAAAAAAATCTCTATTTTTCTATTTTTGTGTGTGTGAAACAAATACCTTGATGTTTGGTGAAAAACCTACATTCACAAGAAATAAAATCAATAATGAGTCCCACTTTTTGGCCAAGATGGACATTGATATCAATATTTTGTTGAACACCCAAAATACTAAGAGGGGACGTGAATCAGTATTCTCTTAAACCAAGTTTAAACATGTTTTGAAAGAATTTCATTCAATTTGCAGAAATGAAAAGAAGCAATTAAAACATGCATCACATCAAACAACATAAGAATACTAGATTTACATGGAAAACCCAAGAAGGGAAAAACCATGGTGAGGATTAGCTCACAATATCTTATAACCAATTACAAGATATTACAGAAAGGCTCACTACTAGGTGGACTCACTTCCTGAAGGACTCGTTGTCCAAAGAATAAGAGAGAAAGAAGAAAGGATGGATCACTTCCAAGATTTGAACTAATACAATGCATCTACAATATGTTGGAGACAATTCCACTGAAGCTCAATACATTGACTTAGCACACTATAGTGTAGAAAAATGTATACCCTTACATTTTCACACTATGTTTGGGTCCATTAATTTAAATGGACTTAATTAAGCCTCTAATTGGCCCAAAATTACATTTGCAAGCCTAATTAATTGTAATTTCTAAAAGGGGAATTAATATTTAATTAATTTAACATCCCAAAATTCAAAAGTCCTAATAATTTAGGTCAGGACCCATTTTCCCTTGGGCGAATAGGTCCCCTTTAAGTTGAGAATTCAAATTTTAAATATGTTTTTGGTGGTATTTTCATGATCCCAAATTCATATTCAAAGGTTGTCTTTTAATTTTTATTTTTTCAGGAAATTAGAAAATTGTCTATAAAAGCAAAGTATTTTTATCAATTCAAATATGAAAGTCTCACAAGTACATGTCTAGTACTCAACAAGGAAGATAACAGTGTTTCATAACCAAGATATACAAGGGTCAAAACTATAACCCTTGTCTATGATACTAACCACACATATACAAGTGGTCTAAAATAATGTACACCATAAATAGTATATGAAAAGGTCTAAGCATAAATTTGTAAGATGATCCTCCAAGACCTCATGTTGCTACTATTGAATATTGAAGTATTGGACCCCCAATAAGGATATCCCTTTCTTCCCTATCCATCAATCAAGGTGAAGAAGCACTATCCATAATCCAAAGGTTGTACAAAATAATATTAATGTTTATCTTTCCTAGTTCATTCCTTTAGTAACAAACATCATACCCATGAAGCCATAGATTCAAAACATTCAAAATATATGGAATATAATTCATAATACATATTTTCAATAACAAACATATGTCAAACAATTATTCAAAGATAACCACTATGCATAACACATCCTTTCCAACATCAAATACACATATGAATGAAAGAACATGAGAGAGCTAAATATAACCATCAACAAGACCGTAATTCCTTTCAATCTCATAAGGTTAGACTAGTACAACACATCCAAGACCATATACAACATCCACATGAATTACTACTTGCATCCAATAATATGAAAGCTTTATTTGTGTCATGTTAAATGGCTTCCTAAGAGCACATGCCAAAGGTAAGACTACATGCATCCTAACCTTTGCACAACACAAGTATCCAAACATATCAATATTAACAATTCAAATATGCAAACACATACAAAAGAAAAAACACATAAAGCAAGTACACATCAATCAAATACACATAAATCAAGTGCATAAAATAAACATAGAATACAATCACCCACATACATAACACAATAACAATGATACTAACATAAGTATCATAAACATGATAAGAAATCCATAAACATGATAAACACACTTGATCCCCAAAACCCATCCAAAGAGCATCTTTCAACTGTCTAGTGTACCCAAGTACCACTACCTCACAAAAGACAAGAAGGTTAACTATAGATACCAACTACAGAGCACCCCTACCACAAGGCAAAAACATCATATATTTAAATACAATGGATCATGGGACTTATCTCAAATATTTCCTAACTCTAGTGGTATAAGGCAATCATAACATAAACTACTTGTGGACCCTCTGCCAATGGGAGCACTAGATCCTATGGTGATGTGGTGCCTATAGCAATATGAGAAAGCTCAAATCTTAGCCAACATTTTTACGAAGAAATATCTCAAGTATTGGACCTAAATATAAGAAACAAGATTTTAAACATCCTAAAACATAGGACAAAATCACAATCCATTCTTCCAAATAGATCCCATGAAATAAACCTCTCATAAAACTATGTTTCATCCTTTCAAATGTAATCCATGAGATAAACCTCATAACATTACATTTCATCCTTTCAAATGATAGTCATGAGGTAAACTTCTCATACACCTTATCCTTTCATAGAGCACCATACTCTCACTAGTAGAATCATGACATAAAAGATGTCATAAATCAACCATGACACAAAATTTGTCACACCAACATAAATCAAACATGACACAAAATATGTCACATCAACATAAATCAACTATGACGCAAAAGATGTCACATATCCATATAAATCAATCCTCACAAAGAAGATGTCATAATTCAATATAAATAAACCTTGAGAAAATATCACAACTTAGATTTACTTCCCCAAGGAAATAAAATAAAACCAAGCTAATTTAGATGTACATTAACATAAAATTCCAAGGAAACATCATACATATAATCAATTGACTCAAGACCATTCATATAATCAAAATAGTCATACAAACACTTAGGTACTGTATAGAGTTCTAGAAACTTAGAGAAGATAATAGTTCACATTCAAGACATTATCGTATACACTATAATATTCTTAGGATTATAAATCATAAAATTATAAGTAAAAATCTATAAAAAGCACTTTTGAGTTCTTCAATCTTCAAACTTGTTTCATTTTATTCTCTTCCATTGCATAATGGAGAATAGTTCACATTCAAGATATTATCAATTCTCTCCAACACTGCTTGCCAAAGTTTTGAAGGACTAATGTGGAAGGAAAAAGGTATGCCCAAGAAAAAAAAATCTCATGCTCAATCCACTTCCAATCAAAATTCCAATCAAAAGAGCTCAACTAGGTAGGCTTGGGGAGAAAGGATTGTTTGTAGCACAAGGTCTTATGCCATTGAATGTTGGAGCCAAATGCTTGAAAAAAAAATTCAAGGAATTTGAGGGCCTATGAGATATTCTCTTCTTCCTCACGAAGCATTAACCAATTGTTGCTCAGAATTGGGAAGAACAATCCCCTTCACATGGGAATGGGTCATAGCTTGAGAAGTGAGTTAGCCATATTCTTCTATGGCCAAAACATAGAGGGTCGAGGTAAGATGGAACTCTTGTCTAATGGACTGGAAAATAGTCCAAAAGAAGGGGATTGTTGACCAAATATCGTTATACAAGAAGAAGCATCTACAAAGAGACTTTGAACCAATTGGAGAAATCATGGGGCCAAAACCAAGAACTTTTAGCATGGCCATGATGAAAGGCCACTCAATGCAGTCATAAGCCTTAGCAAAGTTGATTTTATGAAAATCAATGGTTGATGAGATTGTTAGACCCATTCCATTCCTTCCCAGATTGCAATTATGTTGTCTAGGATAAATTTGGATTTGATAAATCCTTTTTGTTCAATTTTAATAATAATTGATAACAATAACTATAGTTTCAAGGTCATAGCTTTGGCAATGATCTTGTAGGATACGTTCACCAAGGTGATAGTGCATCAGCTGTTTATATCCTCCGAGTCACCAGATTGAGGTATGAATTTGATGTTACCTATGTTAATTAAATTACCTAATGACCCAATTTGCTTTGCTTCAAGGTACAAATTATGAAGGCCACTTCCATCAATGTCCCAAAAAATTTTGTAGAACTCAGAAGGAAATTAATTGAAGCCAAGAGCCTTCTCCTTATCCGTAGATAAAATTACCTTTTTTAAGATCATCTTGGGTAAGTAATTGATCACACAAGATGTGATAGGCATCTAACACTCTGCAAGGGACAACCTCAAGGCATTTTTGTAAGGCATGGCACCTTGTAGGCATATAGTCCTCAGAAGCAAAAAAAAATTCATAGTGTCGAACAAAGGCCTGGAGAACATCAAGTAGCTCTTGGAAGAGTTGGTGGCCTTCACAAATTTCCTTGATGGTATGAAAAGTATGGCAAGCCCACAAATCCTAAAAAACTCCTTTGAGACTATCACCAATTTTGAGCTAGTTTAATCTAGCCTTGATCTAAGTGCCACGAGTAATATAGGCATCCACAATTTTCTTTTATTATCACAACTTGAAAGGAAGCAAGATACACAAAAAAACTTCCTACACCAATCTAAAGAGGAGAGAGTGCACAACTTTTATCAAACTTTAGTTCAATTACAATATAGAGATGCACAAATTACAAAGAATAGAGTAATAAAAAAATCACTACAGATACATGTAAAACACACAACACAATATAACACCAAATTTATGTGGGGAAAACCATTTCAGTAGAAAACCCCCACATTCCAAAAGAACAACCCATTATTTTCACTATAAATAAATTGGTTACAATACAATATTAAATCCATGCTCTTTCAAGAGTCACAAGTGTTGTTATAATTCTAAAATAATTTTCACAACATAACAATACTTGTAAAATAATTTCATTCTTAACTCCAATATAAAATACTTGTATTTATAGAGTTTACAAATTGTAAATCACATCCATATGCAACACTCAACATGCAAAGAGCATGCACATGTTTTGTACATGCACATGCAAAACTTACACCTCTCAAAGAAACTTTCCATTTTTTTTACTTTATCTTCAGTTATCTTCAACAAATGGAGCCCACATGCCAAAGTCACTCTTCATGCAAGTCTAACACCTCTTTGAGTCAAATCTCACATTGTGACATCATTAGTTCCACATAATTAATTAAATAGGAAAATAAATAAATAAACATACTAGGAATTATCAAAGGTTGATACACCTTTTTCTCCCACTTGTTGAACTCCTTTGAAAAACAAATGGAAACAAAAGGATTTCAACTACTAGGGGTCGTGAGGCCCATAGGCTCTGAAGACCATTTGAACTTCTATGTGTTTACAAGCTCTGTCAATGCATCTACAACATTCACCAAAGTGTCAACTTTCTCAAGCTTCACCTTCCCATTCTCTACCATGTCACGAACAAAATGGTACTAGACATCAATATCTTTTTTCTCCAATGGAAGGTCACATTCTTTGCTAAACATATAGCACTTTGACTATCACAAAAGATAATAATAAACAATGCATCAAACCCAGCATTTGAACACAAATGCTTGACCAAAATGTCTTCCTTACAAGCATGAGTAGCTTTCATATACTCTTCTTCTATTGTGGACAAATCGACTACAACTTGTCACTTACTCATCTAACTCATAGCACCACCAAACATTGTGAACACATATCCATTAGTGGATCTTCTGATGTCAATTTCACCATCCCAATTTGATTCTAAATATCCACAAATACTAACTAAATTCCAAGGTCTTGTAAGATAACCATGAAAACATAGTGAATACTCAGAAGTACCTCGCAAATATTTGAACATTCATAAAACTGCATCCCAATGTATATGTCTAGGATTAGCCATAAACCAACTAAGGACTCCCACTACTTGGGAAATATATGGTCGTGTACAAACCATAGCGCACATTAAATTGCCAACAACACTGAAATAAGGTACTCCAATCATGTCCTCCATCTCAATAGGATATTTTGGGCAATCCTCCACAAATAGCTTCGTTCCCTACAACACAAGAATAACCAAATGTCTACAATTTATCATGTTGAATCTCTCCAACACTGAGTTCGCATACTTCTATAGCTTAACCAAATATTTTTACTATCTTTATCTCTTCTAATCTCCATTCCCAAGATGTTCCTAGCTACACCTAAATCATTCATTTTGAATTGTGCTAACAATTGAGACTTTAAGTCATAAATCAAAACATATCATTATTAGTTTTATAGTAAACATAATGATCGTATTTAGACCTTTAAAATCCTAAACTCAACCCAAATTTATCAAACTTTTGGTACCACATCCTAGGAGACTATTTCAAACCATACAAAGACTTCTTTATATTACAAACCAAATGTTATTTACCTTTTACCATGCAATTCTCAGGCTATGACATATAAATTTCTTCCTCCAAGTCATCATAAAGGAAGATTGTCTTCACATTTTTCTGCTCAACTTTTAAATCATATGTTGTAACAAGTGAACAAAAATCTAATGGATTTCAGCTTAGAAACAAGAGAGAATATCTCACCATAAGCAATTCCTTCCACCTATGAGTAGCCCTTTGTGACCAATCTTGCTTTATGTTTTTCAACACTTCCATCAAGACCAAATTTCTTTTTGAACACCCATTTTCAACCAACGAGTTTACTTCCATCAAGTAAAGGTACCAAATCCCACATGTCATTTTTTAATGCAGCCATCTTTTCTTCCATGAATTTTATCGAGGAATCTACATCACTCATACCCATAGCCTCCCTTACAATCCTTGGCTCATCAGTGTTAGCAATCAAAGAAAAATATAATTAGAATCCAACAATGAATATCTAAACCTTTCAGGTGAATAGCCAAACCTATCAATTTTCTTCCTAATTTGTGTGGTCCTACTCAAAGAATGAGTTTGAGGATCTTCTTCTAAATTTTCAAAGCTAGTAGAGATCACCTCATCATCAAGTCCATCATGGACATCTGGTTCAAATTTCTTAGGATTAAGAGAAATTTGAACATCTTTCTCTTGTTCCTTTGTAGGCTATAAAACAATGGAAGAAGGTTCCATTTCTTTGAAGATAACACTTCTATAAAGAAATTTCTCGGCCATTAGATCCCAAATCTTGTAACATTTCACACCAACACCATAGCTGATGAAGATACACTTAACTTCCTATTTCTCTAACTTAGAAATTTTCTCCCTTCACACATGAACTTATGCCTTGAAACCAAACACACGAAGATGCCTCAATGAGGGATTCTTGTCTGGCCACACCTCCATGTGTGTCTTCTCAACAAGTGTTGATGTACAAGAGATATGTTAGCTAGATAGCATGCAGTGGCAACAACTTCAACTCAAAAAATTTGTTCAAGGATAGCTCCACTCAGCATACCCCTAGCCATCTCCATCAATGTCTTGTTCATCCTTTCCACAACTCCATTCTACTAAGGGGTATATGGATTTTTCTTATGCCTTTGAATACCATGTTTTTTAAAGAACTTGTCAAAATTTATAAAACAATACTCATCACCATTGTCAATCCTCAAACACTTAATTTATTTACCAGTCTAATTCTCACAAAAAACCTTAAATGCTTTGAACCGACTAAAGACTTCAAATTTACTCTTGAGGAAATACACACATGTCCTACTATAATCATCTATGAAAGATACAAAGTGTACAAACTTAGAAATTTAAATAACATTCATGGGACCAAAAACATCAAAGTGAATTAAATCTAACACCCCAAAATTCTTCATTGGAATAAAACTTAACACAATTATGTTTTCATATATACAATGTCCATAGAAATCAAACTAAATATTACAACATCTAGCCCCTCAACGATGAATTTATTTTTTAAGGCTCAGGCTCTAAGACCCTTCTCACCAATATGGCCAAGTTGTTGGTGACATAACATTATCTTCTTTGTTGTAAGTTTTATCTCCAAAGCATGAGAACCCTAAAGTACCTAGAAAGCATGACCATTAGAAGTAGATGCAACACTCTTCTTCGTTGTTGATTCCAATTATGGGGATGAAGACTTTGAAGTTCTTTTCTTTGACTTGTTAGAAGAATTATTGCACTAAACCATGCATGCATCAAGTTGAAATATAGTTCCTATCTAAACACCCTTAGGAAGGACCATAGCTCCTATCATCATCTTGCATCCTCCACTTGAGAAGACACTTTACACACCTACATCATTCAACTTGCTCACTAAAAGAATACTTTGTGTCAAACCTGGGATATGTAGTAAACCATTGATCCCCTTCACTATACCATTTGGGAATCTAATCTTGAATCTTCCATGACCAACTATTTTTAGGTGAGAGTCATCACCCAAACACACCTTCCCACCATCAAATTCTTCATACTTTGAAAAAAAACCCCAATGTGAAATCATGTGGAAAGATACATTGGATTCTATCAACCATGCATCTTCTGATGCATGTGTGGCCAAGGCTATGACAAAAAAATCACAATCCTTTTCCATATCTATCCTTCCAGATGTGTTAGTTATCTCCTTCCTGCAACAAGGTCACAAAACACTCTGCAAAAAAACTCCCACTCAAAGAAGATTAGTTCAAAAACCCTCTACCCATAGCTAGAATCAAAGTTGAGAAGGATATGATACCAACTAAAAGGAAGCAAGGTACATGAAAATGCTTTCTACACCAATCTAAAGAGGAGAGAGGGAAATTTTTTATCAAACTTTAAGTTGCAATATAGAGATGCACAAATTACAAAGAATAGAGTAATAACAAAATCACTACATATACATGCAAAACACACAACACAAGATAACACCAATTTTATGTGGGGAAAACCCTTTCGAGGGAAAAACCTCACACTCTGAAAGCACAACCCAATGTATTCACTGCAAACAAACTAGTTACAACACAATCTCAGAGCCAAGCTCTTTCAAGAGTCACAAGTGTTTTTACAATTCTGGAATAATTATGGCAACATAACGGTACCTATAAAATAATCTCATTCACAAGTCCATAATACAACACCTATATTTATAGAGATTTACAAAATGCAAAGCACATGTGCATGCAAAACTCAACATGCAAAGCACATGCACATGCAAAACTCACACCTCTCATAGCAACTTTCCATTTATGAATTTATCTCGAGTTATCTTCAACAAATAGAGCCCACATGCCAAACATGTCACTTGGCATGCAAGTCTAACACCTCCATGAGTCAACTCTCACATTGTGACATCATTAGTTGAACATAATTAATTAAATAGGAAATAAATAAATAAAAATGCTAGGAATTATCAAAAGTTGAGACACCTTTTTCATAACACTGCTAGGATAACCGAAGTTGGGTAGTGGCATAAAAAAATTGAACTACTAGAGTGCTAGTGGCCAGGTAGAGCTCTCGAATAGTGGCTTCATACAAGCGATGATGGAAGCATCCCAATTGGTGCTCGTAGATGCAAAGAAAATAGGTTGTATGGGTTATGGAATCATTCCACCAAATTATCCATCCAATACCATGAAGGAGATGTGGCTCAAGATTCCAAACATGTCAGATATGAGCGGATGTGGCCTTGTGATGAAGCAAGGACATGTTGACAAAGAATTGACTCCTTAGATATTTGGGAGTAACAACTTTCCATTCAATACGAAATAGTATAGGGAAGTGATCTGACAAGACAATGTTCACCACCAACTCCACAAGAAGAGAATACCAACTAGCCAAGGTGAAAAAATATTGTGCCAAAATCATGGCACGATCAAGCCACTTTAAAACTCTATCAAGCCCAAACTACAAGTTGTTCCATGTGATCCAAGGGGATTTCCCAAGATGGTGACTAGAGTTGACATCAAAAAGCCCCAATTTGTTATGCATATAGAACCAAGTCTCTCTTTCACCAGTTGTCCAACACATTAGCAATTTTTTGCATTTACCATGGGGTCACTCAATCATATTGAAATCCCCATACAACCCAAGTGGCGGCTGGAATTGAATCTACTATCCATCACTAGAGGGAAAATCTTTCAATAACATCATTAGAAGCATAAACATTAATCACTCCAAAGGAATGATTATTCATATGGAAGAGAGCCCAAACCACTTAATGGGGTCACAACCATGATCAACCAAAAGCTAATGCCACATAGGCGAGAGAAAAGTGAAAACTCTGCCATAGCCAACTTTGTGATTGGAACTGAGAGGAAAGTTGGAGGGTCAAATGACATGACATACCATAGAAAGAAAAAAACCAAACACAGTTTTGGCTTCCTGAAGGTAAAGGATGTCTAGTTCTAGGAATTGTGAATGAACATCATGAACAAAGTATTTTTTATAGAGGTTTGTAAGACCCCGCACATTCCAAGAAATATAATTCATTTAACAATCAAGTGGCATTTCCTTGTTATCCAACCTGTCAAGGGTGGAATAACTATTTTGGACCATAGTGTTAAGAGCATTGAAGTTGTCAATTCAAACATTGAGTTGACTCAGCTATCTGAGCCACGATGCAAACTCGTCTTCTTCCCAATGCTTAGATGAGCTACGAGATCTCATTTACCCCACCATTGGTGGGAAGGTATATTGAACTTGACCAACCTGGGGTTGTGTTGCAAACAAGCCATGTTGTGAAGTGGAAGTTGTTGCCATATTCAATATAGAAGTGTCAACCAATTTTGAAACTTGTGGAGTTGGAACTCCTTTCCCTTCAAACTTATGGATAGGTTTTCTAATAGTCTTGGCTTTGCGACTAACAACAGTAGACCAATTAGCCTACTCTTTTGGAGGAGGTGACGACCCTACAAAGGGTTGAGTAGTAGGCTTGGGGTGTTGTGTAACCAATAGACAATCCCTAATCTTATGATTAGAGGCTTGACACTAATAAAAATTGTTTGGAAGGTTGATATGTTGAATTCTTTGGGAGTAATAGATCTCATCGATTTGAATATTCACATCTTCTTTGAGGTCCTTTGAAAGGTTCACCTCAACACATACTCGATGGTTAGGTCAGGTTAGATAAAAAAATTAGGTTCTACACAAACGAGAGAACCCACTGATGCAATTTGGGTGATAAACTCTAGAAAGGCAAAGGTAACCATGGGAATTCAACCCAAATTGAGACACAAAGAGGTTTTTTGTCTATGAAAAAAAGGTCACAAATCCAAAGTTCAAACACAAGCAAAGAAGACCGAACAAGCCATGGGCCCCAAGGAAGAATTTCCTAGACATGATTGACTTCAGAAAAATCAAAAAAGAGAAAAACCTTTGAGAGGTTTTGAATGACAGGTAGTTGAATCCCATGTGGGGTCCATGATTTAGAAACTCAATCACAAAGCACGCTTTCAAGGGGGACCCTTCCCACAAAATATGGACAACAAGAGTAAAATTTTAAAACCATTTGCAAGCTTCATCAAACTTTGGAATGAGTATATCAATATGGGGAGATGGGTCAACAGATTTACCTCATGGAACACCTTTTGTACAAATTTTTGAGGTCATTTAGGCGAGAGAGTCATTCAATATTGTCATCAATATTTCAACTCCAACAACAAATACAAAGGAATGAAAGGTTGAAGCCATTTAAAGGGGCAAAACAAAGACCCTCGAGCCGAGCACATACAAAAGGACCACGATAAATGCAAATAAAGGTTACAATGATCTGTAAAAAAGTGGTATAACAAACACATCACAAGCCAAGAAACCTTAGCAGATCCAAGCACACCTCCTTTTCTCCATTAGCATCACAAAATACTTATTTCTTTTTTCAAAATAAATTAATTACAAAAATAAAATAAAAAATAATGTAATATCATGCACTACACTAATTTTTTTTAAAATTAAATTAATTATTCTTGTATTAATTAGTTAATTTTTTTCTCACACTTTTAGATTATTTCAAGATACTTCAACACCAATATCTAGTTCTTCTTCCCCTATTTGTGTTGCACATCATAATATTCTAACACATACTTGTTAGGAAATTAAGGTTTACATTCAATAAATTAGTTATTGAATTCCTGTGAAATCAAAATAGTATTTCATTTTGTGTTATTTTTGTGCAACAATGATGTGATCTTTAATTGCAATTTGCTCACCATTCTAACATTGGTATCAGAGCAGTTTCATTTCATGTGCTTGAACAATTAACTGCAGATAAATTTTTTAATGACTGGAGTGACAAATTTAGCCCAAGGTGTTAAAGGCATCTGAATCTCCAAAATAAGGTTTGTTGCTGAGCATAGAAGACAGTTGGAGTAAAATAAAAATAAAAATAAAAAAAGGTAAAAATGCAGATTTCATAAAGGTGATCACTGCCAAAGATGTTCTTAAGGAAATAATTGCTTAATAGATTTATCAAGAGAAGATTTATTTTTTGAAAACTTCTATGGTGTGGCAATTTTCATGTTTTCTACGAGGCGTTGAAATCTGCGAAGGAGGTGTTAGAATTGTGTATTCCTTGTTGTGTCGATAGGTTTGTTACATTGACATAAGGCGTGGGGTGACGTGATTTTTTCAGTATGATAAAGGCATGATTATTTATTTGTTCTCTCTATGAAAACTATGGCCTATTTGAGGTATGTGATACAAAAATCAAATCAGTTAATATTAGTTTTTCTTAAATAAAAATTGGAGTGATAAGTGATTAGATTGATTTTATTTAAAATGGAGAAATCATATATTATTTTGAAGTTTGAAGGTCATGAGTTTCATACATGGAAAGTCAGAGTGCAACTAGTTTTAACAAAAGAAGATCTTTGGGATATTGTTAATGGAACTATTAAAAAACCTCAAGATGTAGATGAAGCATTAAAATGGATAGCAAAAGACTATAAAGCTACAACATTGATTGGTCTTGGGTTACTTGATGCATATTTACATCATATTGATTTGACATAAAAACTCAAATCAAATATGGGAAAGCCTTAACTCTTTATTTGGTTCACAAGTTTCAAGTGCTAAAATGGGAGTGAAGCAAAAGAAATTGGTTTGAAAATGAAAGAGAGTGATAGTATTGTTCAAAATATTTGTACATTTTGTTCCCTTAATCAACTTGATGGAACAAAATGTATAGTTGATGATGATGTCGTCAAAGTTGTTTTATTAAATAGTATGCCCTCAATTTTTGACAATATTATGTTTTCATCAAACAAATTGAATCCAAGCCCGAGCTTAGACAATGTGATATCTTACTTAATTGATGAAGAGAAAAGAGTCACTAAAACTCATTTAATTAATGAAGAAACTGCTTTGTTTGTCAAAAGGAAGACTAATTATGTTTCAACAAGAAAGAAAAATTTCAAATGCTTCTATTGTAATAAAAAAGGACACATTCTAGTGAATTGCATTCAACATGTTAGAGATCTTATTGATGGAAAGCTAAAAATAGATAATGATTTAATTGCTACTGAAATTGAGGGAGAAAGATGTAATATTGCAATGTGTGATCAATAATCTTCTCACAATGAAATTGAAGAAGTATATTTTCTCTTAGAATTAAACAGGTGGAATTGGAAGCTGAAGGCATCGAAGGTAGGAGGACTTCATCATCTCGAAGTAACTTCTCACTTAAAGATGATGCCTTGCATGAAAAGCATATGTTTCATCTCTAGTCCTTTAGGAGCAAAGATGAGGCATGTAGTGATTTGTTGGTTTGTGGATAGTTGAAATCAAAAACTTGGTGAGTTGTTGGTCTATGGATAGTTGAATCCACAAACTTGGTGAGTTGTTGTTGGTCTATGAATAGTTGAATTCACAAACTATGAATAGTTGAGTGTTGGTTGGTAATTTTCTTGTGAATAATGAAGTGTGTCTCAATTTACAAGTAAACGTTGGTTAATCAGAACATTTTCGTAGACGTGAGGAGTTTGGATTGATGTTGATGCAGAATTGGATAATAAAAATATTTGCTCAAATATGACAAGTTTGGGTTGATGTTGATGTAGAGTTGGATAATCAAAACATTTGTCTAAACAAAGAAGTTCAGGTTGATGATGATGCAGAGTTGGATAGTCAAGACATTTTCCTAAACAAAGAAGTTTAGGTTAATGTCAATACAATTTTGTTTTTGTTTTTGTTTTACCATTATGTAAACCTTAAGGGGGGCTTGTTAAGGAATTGAGGTTTGCATTTAATAAATTAATTATTAGGTTAGTTTTTAATAATAAATAAATTAATAGGGGTTCATCACTAGTGTGATGGTTATGTGGTGGTGCTGTTATGGTCACTAGGGTTCAAACCTCCGTTGGGAAATTATGATCACATGCACTATGCCTTTGTTGATTCAATATGCTCGTAGGCTTGACTCGTAACATTGAGGCTGCTATTAGCATTCATACATTGTGTCAGGGTTCATGGTCCAATGTTTCGTTGGGTTGGTGCACTCGCAAACCCAACACCCATGTTGGGCTACTATGCTCGCAGGATTGGACTGTTTGATTGTGTTCATGTCAAGGAGGTCCCTCGTTTGTGGCCTCCAAAAGGTGTGGCCCTTCATAGCCACTTTCACCAATCAAAAATAATAATAATAATAAATTAATTAATAGTTAGTTTTTGAAAAGTTATTCTTGTAGATAGTTTGCATGGGAAAATCAATGGCTTTATAAGCCAATGCAATGTAATACAAATTGGATCCCTATGAAATAAAAATATTATTTCATTTTGTATTATTTTTGTGCAACAATGATGTGATCTTTAATTGCAACCCGTGTTGGGAAAATATGTCTCAACCTTGCAATTATATAAAGGTTATTGTTGATAGGATATATATATTTTTTCTAGTTACACTGATAGGTGTAATATACAATGGCATCAAGGGGAGGAGTGGAATGTGTGTAAAGAATTTTTTGTTAACCTTTTCAAGAAACTATTAAAATGGCCGACATACATTTAAATATTGACCGTTAATTATTAGGTTTTAGATCTAAGGGTGGATATTTTGTTGGTTTTTCTTGCCCTAGAATGTAACCCTATTTTATGAGGGCGTTGTATTATGACTGCAGTAGAAACAGTGGTGTATTCTGAGAATTTTATAGTAGTCATATTGTCTTTTGATCTTTGGTGGCGATATTCATGTGAGAAGTTTGCTCTGCAAGTATATTGTAATCTTTGTGATTTATTGAATAATATATTGGGTAGCTTTTAGAGTGTGGAGTTTTTCTCCTGAAAGGGTTTTTCCCACATAAATCACTATATCATGGTATGCATGATATTTATGTTTATTTTTGTTTAAATTTTTGTAGATGTTAAATATTTGTAAGAGTTTTGCATTATTTTCCTTTCAAGATTAGTGTAGGAAGTTGTTATGCTACCTTAGCTTCCTTACAAGTGGTATCAAAGCTTGATCACCTTTGGTTTCAGTTGTGGGTTGTTGGTGTTTTTTAACTAATCTAGATTTGAATGGAAGTTTGTGCAGAAGATACTTTGTGATCTTGTTGCAGGAATTTTTAGATGGAAAGTTCATCAAGGAGAATAGAGGTGGATAAATTTTCTAGAAATAATTTTGAAATGTGGAAGTTGAAGATGGAGGATCTATTGATAGATTGAGATTTGTGGGATGTTGTTGATGAGAATGTTTCAAGGCCTACAGATCCTACTCAAGCTGCTCAATATGATGTTATGGACTGTAAAGCCAAGGGTCTAATCAAATTGTGTTTGGAAGACTTTGTTTTAATTAATGTCCATGACGAGACCTCTGCACAGAAAGTATGGAAGAAGCTTGGTGAGATGTACGAGGAAAAATCTTTAGTGAACAAGATTTTCTTGAGGAAGAAGTTGTATTCCTTGAGGATGGAAGAAGGTGGATGAATCACAGACCACCTAGAAGCATTCAATATGCTAGTGGCTCAACTGGCATCAGTTGGTGTCAAAATGGATGAGGAGAAGAAATTTTAGATCTCGCTTTGTTATTTGTCTAATTCAAGGGATTCTCTTGTTATGGCTTTTGGGAGTACTTCTGTTATTTTGAAGATTAAAGATGTGGTGGGTTCTTTGCTTTCTGAAGAGATGAGGAGGAAGGTATCCATCACAGCCAAGGAGGCCCTCAATGTTCTTGGAAGACCTAAGGAAAAAAGCAAGAAGAATGAGAAGCATGACAAATCCAAGTCCAAGGGGAGATCAAAATCTCCTGGAAAGTCCAAAATTATTTGTTGGAACTGCGGTAATCCTAGACATGTTCGTAAGGAATGCAAAGAAGAAAAGAAGAAGAAAAAGAAGAAATTTGATTTTGATTCTGAGTCTAAGAAGGAAGATGGTGACACATTCATTGGAGCTTTGGAAACTCGTGCAGGTAATGATGCATGGTTAATTGACTCAGGTGCATCTTTCCATATGGCCTTTAATAGAGATTGGTTCTCTGAATATGAAGAACTTGATGGAGGTAAGGTGTACTTGGGTGATGATTCTCATTTAGACATTGTTGGTTGTAGCAAAGTTATAATCAGGTTTCTTGATGGTAGAATAAAAATGATTAATGGTGTGTTACATATCCCTGGATTAGCACGAAATTTGTTATCTGTGAGCAAACTAATAGATGCAAGTGTGCAGGTAGTATTTTCTGATGCAGGATGCAAGATGGTTAGAGGTTCTATGGTGATTGCTAGAGGTATCAAATATGACACATTGTATAAGTTGGATGCATGCACTGTTGAGTGCAATAGTACTTCTGTGAAAATAAAGTTTGTGGAAGAAGTGATGGTTTCACCTTCAGCAGATGGTCATGGGTTTTGGGTACCCAAGGGTGCTTTTTCTTCTGAGACAAAGTTACCTACAAAGAAAACTATGTTATGGCACCAGAGACTTGGCCACATTGGAGAAAAGGGTCTAAGGACCTTGAAAAATAAAAACCTTGTTGAAGGTTTGTCTGATTGTCATCTTGAATTTGATTTATGTGAGCATTGCATTTATGGAAAATAAAACGCATTTAATTTTACTCGAGTTCTCATAAATCTTGTGGTGCATTGGATCTTATTCATTTTGATGTGTTTGGTCTTGTAGATGTTCCTTCAATTGGTAACTCCACATATTATGTTTCATTTATTGATAATTATAGTAGGACAGGTATATTTTCTAAAGAGTAAATCTGAAGTTTTCAGCCGATTTAAAGAATTTAAAGCAATGGTTGAGTTGCAAACTGGAAAGAAAATAAAATGTTTGATGACTGATAATGGTGGTGAATTTTGCTTTAATGATTTTGATAGATTTTGTAAAAATTGTGGTATTCATAGACAGAAGACAACTCTATATTCTTCACAACAGAATGGAGTTGCAGAAAAAATGAACAAAACACTGATAGAGAAGGCTAGGAGTATGTTGAGTGGTGCTAGCCTAGAACAAAGATTTTGGGCTGAAGTTGTTGCCACTGCCCGTTACCTAATTAACAAGTCTCCTACATTAGCTCTTGTTCATAAAACGCCTATATAGGCATGGTCGGGTTGCAAGCCTTCATTAAGACATCTTAGAGTTTTCGGTTGCAAGGCATATGCACATGTGCCAAAGGAGAAGCAAAAAAAGTTGGAGAACAAGGTTGTAAAATGTATCTCCATCGGATATAATTATGGTGTGAAAGGATACAAGCTTTGGGATCCTGTTGCACAAAATGTAGTATATAGTAGAAGTGTTATTTTTAGAGAAACTAAGCCTTCTTCTGTTACATTGCAGCTAGAACGAAGTAAACAAGATGTGATTCAATTTCCTTCTACATCTGAGAAAGTTGAATTGAGGCCCAAGGATAGACAAGAAGTTGAGAACTCATCTAGCTCTAAATCTTTAGAAGAGGAGGAAGAACCTCCAACTTAGCATGTTCGTAGGTCTATAAGGCATAGACAACCACCTGAAAGGTATACACCTGATGATTGGAGATATATTTTTGCTTTGAATACTAACATGGATGAACCTGAATCTATAGAAGAGGCATTAGGTATGAATGATGCAGAATCCTGGAAGATTGCTATGGATGAAGAAATGACATTTGAAAAAGAATGATACATGAGATCTTGTACCATTGCCTGAAGGACGGAAACCTATTGGTTGCAAATGGGTGTTCAAAAAAAAGATTGGTTCAGATTGAGGTATTGAGAAGTATAAAGCAAGGTTGGTTGTGAAAGGTTACTCTCAAGTTGAGGGTGTTGATTATGGTGATATATTCTCTCCTATTGCAAAAATGGCATCCATTAGATTTTTGTTTGCTATTGTTGTGATTATGATTTAGAGGTTGAACAAATGGATGTGAAAATTGCTTTTCTTCATGGTGACTTGGAGGATATTTATATGACACAACTAGAACACTATGTGGTGAAAGGTAAAAGTAAGTTGGTTTGCAAATTGAAGAAATTTTTGTATGGCTTAAAACAGAGTTCTAGGATGTGGTACCAAAAATTTGACACATGTGTTGAGTTTGGGATTTGAGCATTCTAAATCATATCATTATATTTATTATAAAACTAATGGTGATCATTTCCTGTTTATTGCGTTATATGTTGATGATATGTTATTTATTGGCAAAGGGAAAGGTATGATTTGAAAATTGAATCTCAACTTGTTGCTAAATTTGAAATGAAAGACCTTGGTGCAACTAGACGCATTCTTGGGATGTAAATTAAAATAGAGTTAATATAAAGCTATGGCTTGGCCAAAGCAAGTATGTCAATTCAATTTTACAGAGATTTAACATGCATGATTGTAGATGATTGTGTGTTCCCCTTTCTGTTGGAACAAAGTTATCTATTTCAGATTGTCCAACATTTCCATCATAGATGGAAAACATGAGCAGAGTGTCTTACTAGAGTGCAGTTGAAAGTTTGATGTATGTTATGGTTTGTACTAGACCAGACATTACCCAAGCAGTGAGAATTCTTTCCAAATATATGTCTAATCCTAGTAGAGTTCATTAGGATGCAGTTAAAAGAGTCTTTAGATATTTGCACGGTGCCTTAGATTATTCCTTATGTTATCATAGTAATGTGACTGAAGATGAAATTTCCCTTGATATTCATGGTTATGTGGATTCAAATTGGGCAGGTGATATTGATAGCAGATAATCCACCAATGCCTATGTGTTTACTTTATTTGGTGGTGCAATCAGTTGGATGAGCAAGCAACAGGCTGTGGTTGTTTTATCCACTATTGAAGCAGAGTATATGGCAACTACTCATACCTGTAAAGAAGTCATTTGGCTTAAGAGACTATGTTCAGATATTGGAATAAAACAAAGTGTAATGACAATTTATTGCAACAGTCAAAGTGCGATATGTCTAACCAAGAACCCGACATTTCATGCTAGAACCAAGCACATTGATCTATAGTATCATTTTGTTAGAGATATGGTCGAAGATGGCAGGGTGAAGTTGGTTAAGGTAGAGACTTTGATGAATGTTGTTGATTCTTTAACTAAGCCTGTGAACACAAACAAGTTGATATGGTGTTCAAATATTATGGACTTTTCAATCCCTAGCAATTAAGAGACAATGTTTACTCCCTCTCGTTGCTCTTGCAAGATATATATATATATATCCTAGTTACACTGATAGGTGTAATATACAATGGCATCAAGGGGAGGAGTGAGATGTGTGTAAATAATTTTTTGTTAACTTTTTCAAGAAACTACTAAAATGGCCTACATTAAATAAATAATACATTGTAAATCTAGACCGTTAATTATTATGTTTTAGATCTAATGGTGAATATTTTGTTCAAATGTCTTGCTCTAGAATGTAACCCTATTTTATAAAGGTGTTGTATTATGACAACGGTAGAAACGGTAATGTATTTTGAGAGTCTGATAGCAGTCGTGTTGTCTCTTGATCTCTGGTGGTGATACTCCTGTGAGAAACTTGCTATGCAACTATATTGTAATCTTTGTGATTTACTGAATAATATATTGGACAGCTTTGGAGGTGTGAGATTGTTCTCTCGAAAAAGTTTTCCCCACATAAATCACTGTGTCGTGGTATGCATAATATTTAAGTTTATTTCTATTTAAGTTTTTGTAACTGTTAAAGATCTATAAGAGTTTTGCATTATTCTCCTCTCAAGATTAATGTAAGAAGTTGTTCCACTACCTTAGTTTCCTTACAACCTACACACCATTCTAACAATACTATAGTAACATTAGGAAAAATATTATCATATATTCACATTTAATCAATTAACCAAGATAATATACTCACTTTATACACAAATACATTAAAATATACTCTACATTTAGCGTAACTTAATAAAACACTTCCAATATTATCACATTTTTGGAACATCATAAATTCATAAATGGATTAAGAATTTGGGATGTTACAGAAGATTGCTGTCTCGAGTATTTATATTGTGTTCAAAGTGTTTTTGAGTGTTATTGCCTACTCTTTGATGGTCAACTCACGCGTGCTAACTATCTTTTCATGTTACAAGTTTATTACATGATTGAATTCCCCAACTGCCATCGAGGATAGAAATACATATGCAATTGGCCTAATCTTTCACAAAGTACAGATTTATAGATAATTTGGAATCATCATTTAGAGAACTAGGCATATCAAGTAATAGTAATAGCCTAAACCGAAAATTGTGAGGCAGAATGGTCATCTCCTTGAGGGTAAGTTGTCTAAGAAGCTCCACTACATCTAGTGAGTGAAACCAATAGAAAAGTTGAAAATGGTTTTAACACTTTTAACAGATCTTAAAAAAAAGTGTGCTTAAACACGGCACTAGTATATTATCACGTGAATCACTGCAATAAGGAGAAGGATATCCTAATTCCCCCTTTCAAAATGACCAAATGTTAAAACTATATCAAACTTACCTGCTTATGCTTTCAATAAGAACCCCTTTTTAATGAAACCTCCTTAATACAGAGATCCCACTGATTGCCCTATTTAATGTTCAAGAACAATCAACCTTCTACATTAAGTTATTTCACTTGTATTAACTTAGCTCAATTTCTGCATCTTCTTCTTCATATGAAGTTCTCCTTACTGGCCAGAATGCAACTAGTTATCTTTCTTACCCTCCCGATGCAATGCACTTAGCAGCAACTTAAAATTAGGTCGAGTGCTGACTTACAAGTGGCTGTTTTTACTGGCTTCATTTATTGGTAATCTAATAACATTAAAATAACTTAGTGTAAATTTCACATTCTGCAGGATGTTTGTTGACACGTGCTTGGCTGTGAGATCTTTTCAACATCTGGAAAACCTATCCAAGATACGGAACTTCAAAGGAAATGCTTGCATTTAAAACCTTCTGAACTCCTGGAAACCTTGCTCAAGATACAAAAATTTAAAGGAGATCATAATTAAAGAACCACATGACAGAGCCATTGATGCAATAAAACATTTTGAAGCCTAATGATCATGGGAGAATACAGACAATACTTGAAGAAACCCAAATATGGTACACATGATACGGAATTCAACTTCTATATTATCTCTGCCATGTGCAAAATTATAATTAATAGCTTCTAACTCTAATCAAGTATCAGATCGTGAAAATTCATCGTAAAGGACAAATTGCAGGACTGGATATCAATCAAAAACCCCACTGAGTTCATTAATATCTGTAAATTGTTTTTCTTGAATTCAGTCATCTAGAATTGACTACAGCACTGTCAATGAGCTCAGTATCTGGATCATTCTCTACAGCCTCATTAGGGATGCTAGCAGCTTTAGGTATGAGACCCAACACTTTGAACATTAGCTGATCAGCATCAAAGTCATTATTAGGAGTGGTCAACAACTTCTCCCCTGTGAAAATGGAATTCGCCCCTGCTAGAAAGCATAATGCTTGCTCCGGCATGGAGAAACGAACCCGCCCAGCAGACAACCGCACCATGGCCTTTGGCATCACAATGCGCGCTGTTGCTATCATGCGAATCATTTCCCATATTTCAACTGGCTGTAAAAGGGTATATTTACATGCCATTAATCATAAACATCCAAGCACCTTACCATCATCTTCATCCTAATAATTGAAGTAAAGAATAGAACAGTTTCAGAATGAACTGGCAACTAAAATTGGAAAAAAGAATTACCTTTTGATCCTGAAGAGGTGTTCCTTTAACTGCCAGTAATGCATTTATAGGTACACTCTCTGGGTGCTCTGGAAGTGTTGCTAAGGTATGTAGCAATCCAACACGATCTTCTGCTGCTTCTCCCAATCCTATTATTCCTCCTGTCAAGTTGAGTGAAAGAGTACAGATGTCAGAATTTTTACTCTTACCAAGTGGATTTCTAGATCAGGAAATTTCACAAAAAATTGCATCACATGCTAATCCATATTGATGGCTATGATAATAAGCATGGTAGTAGCTTCTGGGGTAGCATAGCTGCAGCATCCAAAGAATGTTGTAAAGGGAGAATCAATGAATGGTAAAATTGGTTGTTTTAAGGAAAAAATAAATGACAAGCATACATGTTTTTGATAAAATACTGGCACAGGCTTCTTTTAAATAAAGCAGAGTCTGTGCAGCCTATCCATCTCTAAACTACTAGAACTTTGTGAACAACTGAAACATGCTTCTTTTACTACAAATAAATACTCCACATCATATGTAAAAATACTAATGTTAAGCTCAATATGAACAAAACAAGAAACCAGGAGTTTCTTGAATATAAAAGAAGATTTTATCATTTTATTGCAAATATAGCACTGTTTTAGTTTAATACATTCTAAGTAAGATACAGCGATCTTCTCGCTAATCTTTAAACAGGTGTGGAGATTCCACTTTACTGGTCATCAACTACAGATTTTATCTATCTACATGTTGTTCCAATTTCTATGGTTAATTAAACAACACAAACTTGAATCTAGATGTTACCACAACCTCTCTAATGGCTGTCATCTACTACATTAACATGCTATACAATCCTTCACTTCAAAAAAAACATGCTCTGAACATTGCATACCATTGTATACCTTCTTGCCATGCCATAAATGTGCTATACTTTGCTTGTTAGGAGTCAATTATATGTTTCCTCCTATTTCTTGAGTGGAATTACTTGTATTCTTTGTAGTAGATTGAATGATGAACTTGCAAGGATTGAAAGAACAAGGAACATTCAAAAACACTCACAAATGGGATAGAAAACAAGGTTTACCCTAAAGAAACCTGAACTGGGAGAGTACTCCAGTAAAGAGAAGACTAGCTTCCTCAGATCCACCATATGTAGTTTTAGATGCTTGCTGCCTTCATGGAACCCATTAGGATGCCATTCACAACGAGTAACATCTAAACAATTGCAAATATCCTCTGCAATATAGTGGAGAAGTGTTTATCTCAACACTAAATCAATTAGCTGGTCCAAACTTCCAGGAATGCTCATTCTCAGCTCCAACGACCATTAAATTGGGTAACAAAAGGTCAAAAATATCCCCATTGACTCTAGGGAAATAACACACACTTTAACACATGTTCTAGGCTTGAAAGGATGCCAAATGATGAGAATATGGACAGAAAATGCCTTCCCAACACTTCTGTTCTAGCACATTCAATTTGAATGAAATCTCAAATTCATGCAAATAGGTGATTATGAAACCACTCCAATAGTTTTCAAAACACCACTTAACACAAATGAAATCACAATTTCATTTCTCAATTTGTCCTCTATCTTCTAAAAGTCATACTTTTGCATACAAATTCCAAATGAGGTACCCCCTTTTTTTTAAGGTACATAGTTTTTTGGGAGGAATTTAAATATGTAAAACATACTCCGCTATCAATGTCATTTAAGTACTATGTACTATTTATGCCCTTGCAATACAACTATTTTTATGAGGCCAAATTGTGGCCAACCACTCCAAACATTCAGTGAACTCAAATGATTGATCTTGATGATGACCCAGATCCATTTATGGATCACTTGCACAACCCCAAGAAGATGGGATGTACCTAGTGATCTAAAAAGAATGGAAAACTACCCAGAAGTGAGCTAACAAGATGATGTACTAATAATATCTTTGCAACGAATAAGGAGAGCTATTTATAAATCTTATAAAGCTAAGTTGCTGGTTCAAGTACAGGTTCATATACGGGTACAGGTAAGGGTACTGCGGTACAGCAATTTGTTTTCCTTGGGTATGGGTATGGGAATATATATATATATCTCTGTGTGTGTGTGTGTGTTCAAAATTATAATTTATAAATTATAAGAACAGTGATGCTCATAATTGCCAATAAATAGAATACAACATAATTTTGACATAGCAACTTATAACAGTTCAATTCATGGTCACTTCACAAGTACAGTAATTGATTTGCCTTAAAAAATATAGTAGAGAAATAAAAACTCAAAGAAGCCTGCATACCTTACTAGTTTCTTGGTCAATATTGATCATGACTTAGTGAAAAGTAGAATTTTGCACTCAATGCAACATAATCAACAAACAAAATAGTCAATGTAAGTGGTACAGAAGTTATGCTGTCTATGTAGCAGAGATCTTTGGTCAACATAGTCAATATAGCAGAGCTCTTTGATCAACACTATCAGATAACCACATTTAAGAAGAGTCAATCAAACAAGGGTCAATGCAGGTGTATAGGATCAATGTTGAAAATCTGTTGTGTTGATCCACAAATGACGTCAAATTTACAGTCTGGCCCAAACATTGTCTTTTTCCCCCTTGTGATGAGCCCTGCTGGCTCTCAACTCAAAACCCTTATTTTCTTAAGTCTTTATGTGTTTATTTAATTTTTTAGAGAATGTTTAATAGACAGAAGAGAAGGGCCGCAGCATATTTAAGCTTGTAAATTGAAATATATAGCAATTTCTCACAGAATGGAAATGCAGAAGTTGTTATTATACTGAAACAATTAGATCATGAATAACAGACATACCCGGAAATCTCCAGTTATTTTATTTAAAGCAGTAGCCAGCTTGCCAACCAAGAATGCTGAGAAACTGACAAATATGGATGCTAAGCCTCCAGATCTGACTTCTCCCACTCAGAAACGTGGTACAATGCTCTGAAAATGCAAGACGCCAAAGATAGAAGACAAAATTCACACCAAAGGGAGGCGTTTCAGCCTAACCCTTCACACGCCTCTCTAAGGCACACTATCCAAGGTAGGCCGTACGGCTAAGAAAGGAATGCAAGGAATCTCTGCTGGAAACCTTGACCCTGAAGAAGGATGCGCCACCAGTAGAAACCCTCATTTATTTGCAAACAATAAGCAATCTGAATATATAAAACCTCTGTCTGTATCTGTAGAACCTCTGTGTGAAGCTCTCAACTGTACTGATTCAGCTGATCTTTCACAGCCTCAAAAGCACTCAACACTGAAGAGTTATCGTTCCTCAATGGACAAAATGTTCAAACCCTGGTCACAGGAGAATGCACAGTAAAAATGGCACAAGGCAAACTGAAATTGTCAAAGATGAGTTTCTATTGCCAGGAAAATGCTTTATACCCAAATGGCACGCATTTCCAAAAAGATACGCCATTTTGAAATCATTTAAATCCCTTTTAATATTTTATTAAGTCTTTCAATAGTCAACTTAATACTTGAGCGCACCTTTTAATATTTTAAGTCATTAAAATATTAAATCTCCCTTTTGAACATTTTAAGTGATATAATATATATTAAAGTCGATGTGACTTTAATAAAAAGACATTAAGTTAAATAATTAACTTAATCACTTAAAATTCCATAACTTGCTCAAAACTCAGAATATCTCCGTGCCGTCAGAAGCTGTGAACTCCTGAAATGCCAACGCCTGCTGTGAACCAGTCACTGGGCTCTGAAAACCCAAACGATCAAACTCTCCAGAATGTACCACTGACCCTCTAACCAATCTGGCTAGCCCACAAGGGTCCAATAAAGGGCTAACACACTGTTGTTCCCGAGAACTGTCTAGCGAGGGGGGCATCACACCCCTCCTACGATAGTGCTGGTCAAATGAGAGAGTAAATGATGGAATGACGCATTCATGAGAATCAATTAATGCCCTAAATTGGAAACAATAGCACTAAAAAATTTTAATGGTAGTTATAAGTTCCCGGTATGCCAAGACATTATCAAATTTGTATTGGAATTCACTAGAAAACAATATCATATTTAGTAATTGATGGTACATACTCCTTTCATAGACCAATTTTGTAACTGTTGTTGTTTTTCTCTTCTTAGAATGTGGGGTTCCTGCTGGGTATGACTAAGGTACTGCCCAGGTGTCTGGGTTCTTTGCGGGTCCTTAGAAGGACCCACAAAGAACCCAGGTGCCCGGACCATACCCAAGGACGAAATCGAACTGTACCCACTCACGTACCTGAGTCAAATATGAAGGACCTGGTAACTTAGTTATAAGGGACTACCTGGAGTCTATCATACTCATTGGTAAGCAAAATTAATGCAGGAGCATCTTAGGGTCTAAACCTCAACCATCAGCATCAACCAAAAATATATTTTTATTGCAAATGTGGATATTTGAGGCCTAACTTTGATTTCTAGGTGAAGGAGTTAATCTCTACACTTGAAATTATTCAAGTCAAATGTTTTCCGTCTCATTTGGACATTCCCCTTTGGTTGGAATCTTTGGAAGGGCCCACTAGAAACTCGTACATGTTCATGACTCCCCATGAAAGTGGAAGCCACAATTTCTCATTAGGGTCCTTGGGATGGTAGGCCACTTAGCATGTTCGACCTTCATTTGCATGTCAATGACTTTGAATGGGGCACCCATGTGTGGAGTAGTTACAAATTGAGGAGCTTGCATGCATGGTCTTTTTCATGTTGACTAGGTGGAGCGTAGAGGTTACATTTGACTTCTAACTTTGCATTAATCCTTGATGAATAGCACCACATTTGGAGGAAGCATGAAGGGAGTAACAAAGTTGACTTCAAAACTTGACCCCTTTGGAAGAATACATTTGGAGAGAGATTCATTTGGGAATTACATTGTTGACAAGTTAACTAGAATCTTCTAGCCAAGCACCATATTTGAAGAGGTTATAAAAAACAAGGGAGCTGATTTTGGTTAGCTTTACCGATGATTTTCCTGCAGGTTGAAGGTGGGCAAAGGCTGAGTTTGTTTGCAATTTGGATCTCATGGATGGAATTTTCAATGTGTTGGTTACACATTGTGAAAGCTTGTGGATTTGGGTTTCTAGTTTTTCATCTAGAACTTGCATAGTTTCTTATATTTCAACTTTGATATTCTTGGGGCTGTTGCAATCAGTTGGCAATTAAATTTTGTCAAGGGAAATGCTGTCCAATTATCCTCGTAGAGATAATCTTGTTAAAGTAAAATAGAAATCGGCAATTTCCTATGTGTTGTTCATAAAAAATGTCTTAAAATTTGAGAGTGTTAGCATAGGTTTTTATTTTCCTAGTGAGTATTTATTTTTCTATTATCTAGGTTTTTCTTACACTTATTAATTAAGCTTCCCTAGGTTAATAAAGTGAGTATCAAAGTAAGTGGTGTGAGGTGTCAGCATCTTCCATGGGAGTTACATTTACTATTTTTGGATAGTTTTGGCATACTCTCTCTATTGGTTGTATTTGCCACCTCCCCCCCTCTCACTTGGTCTATATATACTTGCTTTCCTAGCTTACATTTGCATCTTTAGCTTCATAATGTTATTCTTTCCTAATGCTTTTTTGCTTCTTGAGCATTTGCATTACTCTCTTGGCAACTAACTCGATAATGTTATTTTGATTTCTTTAATCATACGCATTTACAGTTTTATAGTTGTTATTTCTCGCACTAGATCTTGGGTTATCATTTGTTTTGCAGATTTTAGCATGGTATCAGAACATTTGATGCTAGGATAGATCTTTAAGTTTCATATTTGAGAGATTTGAGGGGGAGGGGGACTAATTAACTTGCTTGTAGGTTTCCTAAAATCCCAGTATGCCCTTCTCTTGTTATCTTCGAATGATCTAGAGAATCAAAAAACTTTAACGAAAAACTTTTAACCTCTAGGTTTTGAACTTGTGTTTTTTGAAATTTGGGTGATTGCAACTTTTTAATAACCTTGTTGGCATTTTCAGCTATTCCGTAGCATTCAGAAGGCTCAACAAAGTCAAGATTGACTTTTGTTTCATCAAAAATGGAGATCGGGGAGCCAATCTACAAACAAAGTTTGAATAGTGCATCAAATTTATTGCTAATTTTGGGAGCTTTTTGAAGCCAAATGGACCTTGCCATTGTGTCCCAAAGGCTCAAAAACCCCTATTTCCATATACAACTTGCCTAGTCTAGTGTCGATGTTTTTGGGGCAAAAAATATTCTTGGCAATGTTGTATGGCCCTATGTAGGATGTATCGTACACTCACCTGCACCACCACCACCATTGTAGCAGCAATGACTAGGCAATAATAGTGACCATTGTCACCACCAACAACAATAGCAGGCACCAAGCCCCACGATTGCACAACCTGCAAGTAGCAAAAGCCTACAATGCCACCAATGATAGCCACTACTGCCCAAGCAGCACCCTCCAGATGGGCTACACCACTCACCACTTCCCCCCAAGAATATACTTCTATAAAACCACCAGTTTCGCACCAAAAACTAGCAGATTTGTTTTTGAAAATGGTAGTATTCTTGTACGAATGTGGCTTCCAACCAACCTAATGGCAGTTTTGTGATTTTCAAACCAAAAGGGGATATTCTAGCAAATCTTACATTTTTTGATTAATGACGCATTGTTGACAGTAGCATTATCTTCCTCCCAATCTACCCCGTCTCCAATGCAGTTTTGATTTTGGCAATCCATCTTAAAGATGCTTGTTCTCAGGCATATAGAGGCCTTTATCAATGCCATATTTTAAAATTTGGAGTAGAATTTTGTGTTCTTTATAGTGATGTTATTCATTTTTTTATTTGATGCTTCAATTTTCTATGAATTGAAGATTCTTCCTGGATTTACTACAAATTCTTGTTTTGAGAACTTTGGAGGACCATAACTTGTACATATGGACTCCTTTTTGGGTCTTATTTTTTTTAGAGTGCATATTTTTCTACATACTCCACATTGATGCCCTCAAATTGATCTCATATTTTATTAAAATTGTAACATCAATATTAAGGCCTATTTTGGGTCTTGAAAGAGTCTGAAATCTTGCATTATAAATTGCACTAATCATAAACTGTCACACATTGTTCTTGTTGGGGTGTTCATTTCAGTAATTAGTTACAAGGGGCTTATACACAAGCATTTTGTAATCATGAACTGAGATAAAGTTCCATTTTGGGGGTATTTTTCATCATGGATTTTGGTATTGAATGCCATCTCTCTATTGTCAAGCTAAATTTACAAAGCTATTTGTCCTAGAGACAAGGGATTATGAATGATTGCATTATGCAAGATATATTGCCTTGTCTCCTTGGACTTGTCCCTGAGCCAACTGACTATGAATAGAAATGTGCATAGTTTAACAACAATGACATGATTTATAATTTTATAGACTAATATGTCTTTATTTTTCTGAGGATATTCTATATTAGATTGACTATACTAAGTGTCCTTGTATTTTTCTACTGATACTCCTTTTGATACCCCATCTACAGTTGAGGACATCTCTCATGTACCTGTTGCTACTTTAGAGTTCAAAGTCACTTCTTTGAGGGCTTCTAGCGACTCTCTACAATAGGTTTCTTTATGCCTACAAGATCCACTTCATTAGGAGGTCTACTACCAAATATTTCACATTTGTTTGTGGTCTCTCACCTTTCAAATCTTGGTGACACAAATGAGGATTTTTGTCTTCTCTTTGGTGACAACTCACATCAAGTGGCATCATCTCACACTCTAGATTCACTTGTTCTCTCTCCACATCATGCTACTCACTTGACACATCATGTATCACATTGGTCTAGGTCTCACTTCAATGGTCATTGTTCTCAAATCTTGTATGGCATAGTCACAATTCAGCATCGACATACAAAAACATGAGCAACTTCAAAATCCATTGACCATGATTCCTTTCTACACTCTACTTAAGTGGGAATTTGGCAATTTGACAGCTCGGGATTTCTTTCTTCCAAAATAAAGTTGTGTCATCTATTGCAAGGACCTACAACAACATTCACCATGTGATATTCTGATGAAACACACACTTATACTGAGAGGCAGGGGTGAATCAGTATAGATCAAAACTTTTATTTTCTTAACTTAATCAATCACAACAATATTACCTCACACCTTAATTATCCATAGCAATACCATATATGCAAGATCTAGCAATTAAGAACACACATAAGAGACACACGATTTACGTGGAAACCCTTACAGGAGAAAACCACAGGAAAATATTGCTTGTATAAATCTTCTTACAAATTTTGTAGGCACAAACCCACTAGAGACTCCAATCCTCGCCACTAAGCACCAACCAGCAAGAGAACTCAATTTCTAACTTTCCAAATAGAGATGGCTTCTACAAGTGATCATTGTAGTGGCAGGACCAAGGACCATGCTTGGAGGCATACCAAATTGGGTATAGAGGTAGGAATTATCGTGTGCAATTATTGTGGCTAAAGGATGAGAGAAGACATCGATTGTCTCAAATAGCACCTTGCTCAAATCCTTAGCTGAGACATGCATTTGTGTGATTTGACAGAACCGAAGGTTACATGGGAGATGAAGGATGTCTTTGCTTTGTATGAGGAGAAGAAACTACAAATGAACATAAAACCTAAGGCAATTGCAGTTGTGATACATTCTCCTCTAGACTCAATGACTAATGTAGTGGACTCTTGTCTTAGCCCACAGATATGGAGCTTATCTACTAAAGATAGCTCTAGCCAAGCACAATTGTACTCACAAGGGTTCTTTGTTCCTCATAATACTCTTGATGCACAAACTTGACTCGAAGGTTTTGTGTGGAACCAAGATAAGCATTATGAGGCAAGGATGGCATGTGCTAATTTTTGGTATTATAACAACATATATCATTCCATGTTGCAAGAAACCCATATTGGGAGCCATTGGTGTATGCATTGACTATAGTTGGAAAATGAATAAAGGCAACTAGTCCATATGATTTTAGTGGGCCCTTTTTGAACAAAGCTGTGAAAAAATATTGAGGTCATGGTAGATGAACAAAGAGAATTTGGTGCAAAAGGGATTGGACTATTTTGTTTGATGGACGGATGGATGGCAAGAACCAAACTTTGATCAACTTCCTAGTGGCTTCAAGTGGATAGTTGATGTTCCTAAATTCAATTGATGCTCCTTGCAAAGTGAAAAATGTTGAGACTATGTGCAACATGTTGGATGAGGTGGTCATGGAAGTGGATGTAGTGAATTCCAATCAAGTTGTGACTAACAATGCTGCAATATAGTTAGCAGCAAAGAAGCTTCTTGAGAGGCATCCTATCATTTTATAGAGCCTCTATTCATTGCATTGATCTTCTCCTTAAGGATATAGGCAAATTTGGATGGGTGAAAATTGTAGTGAAAGGAGCAAGGAACATAACTGAACACATCTACAAGCACCCTTGGGTGCTTAATCAACAGGAGAGCACACCAAGGGAAAGGAAATTGTGCAATTGAAAGCCACACAATTTGACAACTTCATCCCATTACAAAGCATTTCAAATCCACTAACATCTCTTATGCAAATGTTAGTGAGAACTACATTGGTGGAATCTCCATAGCGTAAAGGGTCATGAAGACCATTTTCGATGATAAGTTTGCCAAGAGCATAAGCAAGGTCCTCAAGTTAACTTTAAACTTAATGTTTAGGAACTTACAAAGTAATAAAGTCAATTAATATTTTTTCATTTTAAAATTCCATATTATTTTGTTTTAGGGATGAACCCTTTGGTTAGAGTTGTACACTTGGTGGATGGAGGAAAAACCCAACGGGTTATCACTATGAGATCATGAACAAGGTAACAAAGTTATTCAACTTTGCTATGGGTCAAACAAAAGAAAATAAGAACTCATTTGGCCCATAATTGGCTAGAGATGGAACAAGCAAGTTTAAAAACACATACATACAACAACCTATTATTTGAATCACAAACTTTTCTTCTTCAAATCTTTAAAAGCCAATAAGGAAGTTACAAATGGCCTCAACACATGCATAGAGAGGATGACACCTAACAAAGCCCTTTTCGACACAATTCTTGATGAGTTGTAGATTTACAAAGATGCAGAGAAGAATTTTTTTCTTCAACTATATGCATTCAAAGGAGAATGACCCAACAACTAAGCCAAAAAAAACTAGGAAAAATGAGTCCTGCAAAAGTTAAATTGTAGCTTACAAAGTCACCTGAAAGTTATAAATGTTTTCCTTATAGATTTGTGGTGGGTAGATTGTGATGCAAAAACATAAAATCTGCAAGCCTGGCCATCCACGTCTGTGCCAGCTTTGTAGTGCTTCTAGGTGTGAAAAATTGGAGCATGTTTGAGGCCATTCACACAAAGAAGTGCAACAGGTTGACCCAAATGTGACTTAGTGACCTCATTTTTGTGTTGTACAATATTTGTCAATATGTTGAGTTTTTTGTTAAGTGCCAATTCCAAGTCAAAATTTTGGCTTGCCAAGTTCGAGTTTCAAAACAATGCATCTAACTATGTGCATGTCAAGTTCCTAATAAAAATAAATGCAAAACCTAAATGAAAATCAAGGCTGAATTGTCTTTATAGAAGTCTGGGCTGAAGTTGAAACCAAGGGTTCAATAAGAATTGGAGAACCTTGTGCCACTCACAAACAAATAGTGAGTAGAGGTTGCAAGACAACTGCTCCTTCCAAGGGATGGAAGTGCAAGCCTTGTTGACTAAAGGATCCATAAGTAAAGATAATAGCCAAAACACATATCACTTGGTAATGCATTATATCATGTTTAAGCCCTATGTTACTAGTTTGCCCAGAGGGGGTACGATCCTAGTCCGGTCCAACTCGAGTTCAAGGTTTGGACAAGGTCCGGCCCACAGACTATGCGTTCAGCCTTGTTGAACCCGAGCGGACCCGAGCCACTTTGAGCCGCTCACACACCTAGGTGGCATTTTCTATTTTTTTATTTTTTTATTATTTTTTTTTACTTAAAAAACCTAATTCACCCCCCAACCCTAAAATATGAGAGATAAAACATCTAATAGGCAAAAGCAAACTCATTTTTCATATCATATATGAAAAACAAAAAAAAATCCTCCATTGTTAACTTATTTTCTTGCTTGCCATTGCACGGATAGAGTTGAAGATTAATCGTTGAACACTCCAAGTTGATTGTTGTGCTATTCCTATGCATTTGCAAGTGTTTGTTTGTTGCCAAGAAGATCATAGAGGAAGATTTCTTCAAAAGAGGTAGTGTTTTTTTAAGTTTTTGGTTTTTTTATTTTCTACTTTTATTTTTTTGTATAAATGAACTCTCTTGTTTTGTTTTCAAGTTTTTGGTTTGTTTTCATTCTTCTAGGTATCTATAACACATAATTTTTTTAAATGAATTAACTATTAAGTTGTATTTATACATTTGTTACAGCAATTTTGGTCGTATTCTCCCAAAACCGTGTCCACCCTCAAACAAACTTCGCCATGTTAAAGTTGTCGCTTTTTTAATTAGTTTTTAAAACTATCATGAGCATTGATTAAGTTACCACAACCTCCTTTCCACCCTTTTCTAGAGAAACTTAAGTTTTGTTTTGAATTGGCCTTTTGTGAAGTAATGAAAAAGGTGTTGGGGCCCGAAGTAGTTTTCATAACCTCAGCACATACTGATCGGAGGAAGAAAAGTTAAGTAAAATCAATTCTACTTTGAAGATTTCGCAAGGTTTCAAAACCTTTGTCAATTCCCAATAGGGTTTCGGAAACCTATTTAATCCCCGACAGTGAGTTCTCTTTCAAAGAACTAAGTATTTTGTCGTTCCCTAAGTTTTTTTTTTCAGAAAAAGCCCTAAAGGACTTTGGACCAGGTCTTAAGAGGGGACAGATAATATGAGCGTTTTCAGAACTAAGTCGGACTCTACTAGCATTTCAAGAACCCCACCTGGGCCCGACATTGATTTACCATTGTTACTTTAAACAGTTATCTCATTATTTGAAGACTCATTTAAAGAAATGTGGTAGTACCAAAGGTAAAATACATTACAGAGATGATATTTAGCCAAAGCATAAACCATTGCAATTCATTGTAGCTATGAAAATAAAGTACACACAGTAGAAAAGAGAAACACGGAATTAAAACCAAGAACTCCAAGATCATCGCATCACATGAAACAGATTAAAGGGGGAAATTTCCAATACAGTTTTCAAACACACAGTAAAAATCAAAATACGGATACCCTCCACCATCTCCTGGAGCCTTCCAATCTACGCTGGCGAGAAGAGGTTTGCGTTGAACTCCACGAAGTGAGCAAAGGTCTCCATCATGTTCTACTCCAACCCAACACGAAGTAGAGCGACAACTTTGCTTAGCTTGTTCATTTCTCAAAGTAGTGGTGATACAAATGGCATCTCCCACAAGGCCAATGTGCGGGTATTTGTTGAGATCCCCCAAAGTAGCTTCAACCTGGGCTAAATAAGTTGGCCTCACCAAGCATTCTGCAACTTTTGCTCCCCATTCTAACTTGCCAAAGGTTCGCCATGTTAAAGTTGAAGCCTTTTTAATTAGTTTTTAAAACTATGGCGAGCGCCGATTAAGTTACCACAAGCTCCTTTCCACCCGATTCTAGAGAAACTTAAGTTTTGTTTTGAATCGGCCTTTTGTGAAGTAATGAAAAAGGTGTCGGGCTTGAAGCAGTTTTCATAACCTCAGCACATACCGACCGGAAGAAGAAAAGTTAAGTAAAAATCGATTCTACTTTGAAGATTTCGCAAGGTTTTGAAACCTTTTTCGATTCCCGACAAGGTTTTGAAAACCTATTTTATCCCCGGCGGCATGTTCTCTTTCAAAGAACTAAGTGTTTCTCCATTCCCTAAGTTTTTTTTTTTCAGAAAAAGCCCTAAAGGACTTTGGACCAGGTCTTATGAGGTGGCGGATAATGGGATCATTTTCAAAACTGAGTCGGACTCTACTAGCATTTCAAGAACCCCACCTAGGCCCGACATTGATTTATCAGTGTTACTTTAAACAATTATCTTATTATTTGAAGACTCATTTAAAGAAAGGTGGTAGTACCAAAGGTAAAATACATTACAAAGATGAAATTTAGCCAAAGCAAAAACCATTGGAATTCATTGCAGCTATGGAAATAAAGAAGTACATCACAATAGAAAAGAAAAACACGGAATTAAAACCAAGAACTCCAAGATCACCGCATCACATGAAACAGATTAAACGCAAAAATGTGTGTGTGTGTATTCATATATCGTGTTGTATTACATCAAAAAGGGAGAAATTTCCAGTACAGTTTTCAAACACAGAGTATCAAAATACAGATACCCTCCACCACCTCCTGGAGCCTTTCAATCTGCGTTGCCGAGAAGAGGTTTTCGTTAAACTCCACGAAGTGAGCAAAGGTCTCCATCATGTTCCGCTCCAACCCATCACAGAGTAGAGCAACAACTTTGCTTAGCTTGTTCATTTCTTGGAGCAGTGGCGATACAAATGGCATCTCCCACAAGGCCAATGAGCGGGTATTCGTTGGGATTCCCCAAAGTAGCTTCAACCAGAGCTAAATAAGCTGGCCTCACCAAGCATTCTACAACTTTTGCTCCCCATTCTAACTTGCCAAAGATTCGAATGATATTGTACAAAAAGCACTCCAACAATGCAGAGTTGTGCACATGAACCTGGGCAAGGAAGTTTTCTCCAATTATCTTCCTGATTACGCCTTCCTCCACATCACTACATATCAGAAAGACCTCCCTGAGCTGGTCTGCTACTAGCCTCCTTACTACACTACACTCCACACCTTCAATTGAGAGGAAATCACTCTTAGAGGTGGCGTCACTCGAGGTGCTCGACATCTTGAAGTGAAAGTTGGTATGCAAGGAATGAGTGTTTCTACTCGATTTATAGAAAAGGGAGTAAGCTAAAAGAATTCACTCGTAGAGCAATTAATGGTGTAAGGACATTTCCAAGTTGTCTCATATTAAATAAGCTTAGCAGTGATGTGATATATGCTAGCTAAATGAGCTTCAGCGTCGGATAAAATTTCTTCATTTAAACAATCGGCCCGAGTATGATCTTCAATGGGTTATGTCATTAAATGCAAAATGGAGAAGTTGCAGACTATTCACACAAGCTGAAGAACACAAGGCTTGCCTACGAGGAGCGGTGATACACTCCCTTGTCTAAATCAATCAATATATGTGATGTAATCATAACATTCCTCAAAATAGCCATAAATGCTTAATTGGTCCGGTTGGGCAGAAATCAATTAATCATTTGCAAAACATTCATTCGGCATATTGGTGGTTATAACTCCCCAAAGATTCAATTTTCAAGAACTTGGCGACCGTTATGATGTAAAAACTATAAATATGCTTTTCGCGGACATTGGAGGGGTCTAAATTTTTTAACCCTATTGCACTTTGATGCAAGAGTGAGAATTGATTGAAAGGAAGGATCAAGTTTTGCAATTTTATTTTTTCTTGAAGAAGTTCTTTGTCTTTGAGCAATGAATTTGAATGCAATATATTTATGAATGAGTCTTTGAGCTCTGATAAGTGTTGGAATACTACTTCTCTTTGTGGATGTTGTGTTCTTGGGTGTTTCATTCATAGTTTTTCAATTAAATGAGGAAATTGCACTGTGTCGAGTCAATTATCTGTTACTAATAATCCAATCTTTGAGTTGTGATATTGGTGACTTATACATCTTTTTAGTTTCAGTTAATGTTCTAAAAGTTGATTTCCATCACATTTGCATCATGGCTATGAGCAAGTGTTAGTCTACCTTTCCAAATTTCTGGTCAAAAGTATACCCATTTTCTTTAAAATCAAAAAATTAGAATTATATCTTACAAGGGAATTGTACCTCAATTGAAATTCAAAGGAGGATCACCAATGAAATGGTGATGTCTCCAACTATTGATTGTCGATTAGTCTTTCTTCTGGGCATTATGGAGTCAAATTAAATCGATCTTTCAAAAGACCAATCTGTCAACCAACAATATTAAAAAAAATTGTTTTCAAATTTCATTTGTTGAATGTGTTGTTTATTGAACTCATTGCCTTAGGTATTACAATGGCAACCGTTTCTAGCTCCACAAGCCAATCTCACTTCAAAATAAACCCAAACTCTACCCTTTGGAAATATGTTAAAATGGTACAACTTCCAAGTGGTGGAGGTTATGTTTGGATTTGTAGTCATTGTAAAGTTAGATATTCAAGCTCATATAGTCAAGTGAAAGGCCATTTGTGCAAGATCCCCGGACTAGGCATCAAATTTTGTCTAGGTGAAGTAGAAGGCATTCCAGAAATACAAGTATTGGCATATATTGAAGAGCAAGAAAAAGTAAACCAAGCACTAGGCCATAGATCAAATAATCCTTTGTTAAAGAAAAGATCTCAAGGAATGAAGCCCCCTACACCGCCTTCTCATTTTCAACCTACAAAGAGCCATCCATTTATGTCCATATCTGAAGAGCAATATGTGGCATCTACATATAAGAGATCAAAGGGACCGTTGGAAATGGCACTTCAAAATGAGGCTATAGGGATTATTGATCAAGACATAACAAGATGTGTCTATGTGAATGGATTAGCATTCAATGTTGTTCGCTCACCATATTGGCAAAAAATAGTGAAATCTATTAATGAGGCTCCAAAAGGGTATAAGGGCCCAAGTTTTGAGAAGGTGCGTAGCACCTTATTAGATAAAGATGTGAAATTTGTAGAGGACTCCTTCAAGCCCATAAGGGATTCATGGATCAAAACAGGGGTGACTACCATTTCTGATGGATGGAAAGATGCAAAAAATCGCCCATTGATCAATATTATTGCAATGTCCCCTAAAGGCGCAATGTTTTTGAGAGCAGTGGATTGTGAAGAAGAGGTGAAGGATGGTGCATTTATTCCTAACATTCTTTGTAAAGCTATTGATGAAGTGGGCCCTCAATGTTGTGCAAGTTATAATAGACAATGCAAAAAATTGTAGAGTTGTAGGGTTATTGGTTGAGAAGCAATATTCACACATTGTCATGTCCCCAATTAAATTCAAACCGACTTTGGAGGGAATAAAAGTGTTTCTAAACACTATTAAATAATAATAATATAATATTAAATAATTAAACAAATAATAAATAATAAATTAAAATTATTGTTAAATAACATTTAAATTTGTATTATCTGGCCGACCCAAATTTGAGTTGGCACCTAAATAATAATCTTTCTGAGGCCAACCTTGGGAGGCGGTGTTTAGAGTTAGTATTTATGAGCGATCGTTGGCTTTAGCTAATCATCGAATGAAGACATAGAAATTGACCGCGCAGCTAGTCTCAGCCTGGTAGGACGTAGTCCCTACTAGTGGTTTTGTGTCGTCTTTCAAATTCGTTTCCACCAAGGTATTGACTACATATATTGCCATCGTAGGTATAGATATGGGGAGGACACAACTTGCAGGAAGTGATATCACACAAAACTATTGGCCGAGCCATAGGCTCTAGCCAATTCTACAAGCACGTACCATTGAGACTTGCACACAAAATATTCATCAAGGCAGCACACAATGGAATAGAACCAAGGATCCGATAGAAGATCAAACTCCAGATTTATATATGCGCTAATTGTCAGAGGTTCCCTTTGAGCACTTTGGCTGAACCCTTTCTTCACACCATTACTTGGAGGTCGCACTACCATATGCGACTAGCAACTATATCACTCATCTGCCGACATTCCGTTGAATTAAGCTTACCATTGCTTTGATCGAACTACCCAGTACTGAAGGAGTCTCACCCGGAATTGCACCTTGGAATAATTGCAGACTTAGAGGTTGTCGGAAATCATACGCAAAGTTTGTGTTTACATTGGCCATTCGTGTTACAGTTATGAAGCGATAGGGAAGTGTCGAAGGCCCTGGAATTGCCAATCGAACCTTGTCAAATCTGAGTGATCCACTAGACATCCATCGGACAACACCATCTGCGTATGCAAATTGGAGTATCACAGCTGATGTTACACCTTGTGAATCTCTGTTTGCACGATTGCTTCCATTGGGAGGTGTCTGCTAGTTACTCCTACTTGTAATCGATTTGACAAGGGTTAAGCAGCGTGGTACAATGGATGATTATGTTTCAGAATTCCAAAGGCTAGTTGTTATGGTCCCTCATGTTTCCGATAAGAGACTCATGTTCCTCTTCATTGAAGGGCTATCAGAATCTTATCGTGGCTTGATAAGAGCTTTAGAGCCGACATCACTGGAAGAAGTTATTTCACAAAGAGTAAGCCTATGATCAAGAATGCGTCATTAGGACAGCCAAAGAAGGCACCCCACGAGATTACTCAACCGACGAACCCACCACCACGAACTCACAAGATGGACATATCCAAGAACGAGCTCCAAAGGAGGGGGTTATGCTCCACTTGTAAAGAACATTGGACAAAGGGTCACAGGTGTATGGGAAAAGGACACGTCTACTACATTGAGGTAGCCTCTAATGAAGAAGAAGGTGAACTCGATGGCGCTACCAAGGAGGATGAGCTTGGGGTGACATGGGAGGAAGGATATTCCGGGGGCACTCTTGCAACACTTTCTGGAGCACCTCGATATCACTCTCTCTGCATTAGAGGGGACTTATACGGACAGAGGGTAACAATATTAATCGATAGTGGAGCCACCCATAATTTCATCGATGAAAGGCTAGTAGCTAAGTTGAGCCTAAGGGTGGAAGGTTTCGAAGGATTTGATGTGATAGTCGTAGATGGGTACACTATTCCATGCAATCGTTGGATTTGACAAATGGAGTTGATCATAGGAGGACATAAGATGCGAGGTGATTTCTACATAGTTGGCATCGGCAAGACAGATGTGGTCCTGGGAGTAAAATGGTTGCACTCGATTGGGGAGTACACAACGAACTATCAAACTCTAGAATTGAAGTTTAAAGCTGACAGGAAAGAGGTCATTCTTCGAAGATTTTCCAAGGCGGGTCCTAAGCATGCTTCGAACAAGGCATCAGAGAGGACGAGGGCAAGAGCAAAGACTTTCGAGGATTCGGATCTGAAGTTGCTTAAGGGCGAGCAACATCCGAGCGAGGAGGACTAGCATGTCCCCGATTAAATTCAAACCGACTTTGGAGGGAATAAAAGTGTTTTTAAACACTATTAAATAATAATAATATAATATTAAATAATTAATAAATAATAAATTTAAATTTGTATTATCTGGTCGACCCAAATTTGAGTTGGCCCTAAATTTGTACAAGGCATCAAAGAAGACGAGGGCAGGAGCAAAGACTTTCAAGGATTCGGATCTGAAGTTGCTTGAGGGCAAGTAACATCCGAGCGGGGAGGACTATCATGTCCCCAATTAAATTCAAACCGACTTTGGAGGGAATAAAAGTGTTTTTAAACACTATTAAATAATAATAATATAATATTAAATAATTAATAAATAATAAATTTAAATTATTGTTCAATAATATTTAAATTTGTATTATCTGGCTGACCCAAATCTGAGTTGGCGCCTAAATAATAATCTTTCTGAGGCCGACCTCGGAAGGGGGTGGTTAGAGTTAGTATTTATGAAGGATCATTGGCTTTAGCTGATCATCGAATGAAGACATAGAAATTGACTGCATAGCTGGTCTCGGCCTAGTAGGACGTAATCCCTGCTAGTGGTTTTGTGTCATCATTCCAATTCGTTTCCACCAAGGTATTGACTACATATATTGCTATCGCAGGTACGGGTGTGGGGAGGTCGCGACTTGTAGGAAGCAATATCACACGAAGCAATTGGCCAAGCCATAGGCTTTGGCCAATTCTATAGGCGCGCGCCATTGAGACTTACGCACAGAAGATTCATCAGGGTAGCACACGGTGGACTAGAACCACGGATCCGGTAGAAGATCAAACTTCAGATTTATATCACTCATTTTCCAGCATTCCATCTGAGTTAAGCCTGCCATTGCTTTGATTGAACTACCCAGTACTGATGTCTCACCTAGAATTGCACCTTGGAATAATTACGGACTTAGAGGTTGTCGGAAAATACGCAAAGTTTGTGTTTACGCTAGCCATCTGTGTTATAGTTGTGAAGCGATAGGGAAGCGTTGAAGGCCTTGGAATTTCCAATTGAACCTTGTCAAATCTGAGTGATCCACTAGACATCCATCAGGAAACACCATCTGCATATGCAAATTGGAGTATCGTGGCTGATGTTACACCTTGTGAATCTTTGTTTGCGCGGTTGCTTCCATTGGGAGGTGTCTGCTAGTTACTCCTACTTGTAATCGATCGGCTACACATGTCCGATCTATGCCTTTGTGAATTTGTATCGAACTTGATTCTTGTTCTGAGTATTGCATTGGAGTTGGCGATTTGCTACATCATTGAGTCTTTTTAAATTACAATCTAAATATCTCTCAGGATTTCATTTACAGTATTTAATTTTCCAACTAAGTGTTTGTTTCTGGTAGTGGTTATTTGTCTTGGCTGAGCAAGCATATTACACACATTTTTTGGACACCTTGTGTTGTCCACTCCCTCAATGCTACAAAAAATTGGAACCAAAATTGATTGGATCAAACAAGTGTATGTTGAGGTTGAAGACATCCAAATGTTCATACCAACCACCATATGTCACAAGGTATATTTAGAACATTCTCGAAATTGTAGTTGTTGAAGATAAGTTAAATAATAAACATGTTTCACTTTAGTAATATATTTTTATTTTTATTTTTGTGAAATTTAAACTTTATTTTGCTTTGATTTTCAAACAGGTTGCTAAGACCCATTTTCCTCCAACACAATTGTGTTGAGACGACCAGTGAAGGTTTGTGAGACACTCTCTAACATGGTCATCAGCCCTATTTGGTCCATATGGAGGCAATCTAGCACTGCAAGGGCAACAAAGGTTAAGTAAATGATCCTAGATGACATTTGGTGGGATCATTTTGAGTATCTCCTCAATTTGACTAAGCCCATATTGAGCATGATCCGTTATACTGACATGGATAGGCCTTGTTTGGGTGAAGTATATGATGGCATCGGCGCAATGATTGAGAAGATGAAAGTCATCATTAATGCAAAAGAGCAAGATCCTAAAGAAAACTTCTTCAAAGAACTACACAAAATCATTGCAGAGACATGGAAAAAAATGACCACTCTGTTGCATCTTCTTGTCTTTGTATTGAGCCCCAAATACTATAGTGCTCAGCGCATTTATGTGACAACAAGAGTTGCCCCATATAGAGATGTCAAAGTGGCTCAAGGGTTCAAAGCAGCACTTCGCTGACTCTTCACTGATCGTGACAGATGTGATTCGGTGAGGGCTGATGTAATGACCACCCCTGATTTCTTTTTGTTTTGTTTATGGAATAAGACAGAGATGCAAAATTTGTCTTGTTTCAAGTTCCAATCATAATGTTTGATGCATACTTTGAATAACATTGCATAGAAAGAGAAAGTTATCTTTGCATCAAAACATATTGAACATCATTACAAATCAGATTTGCATCAAACAATAAATTGAAATCAGACTTGCAAAATTAATTGCAGACCTGATTACAAAGCCACTATGTGCATTTTCAGGCCTTCAGATGATCAGCAAACTTCTCCAAAACCTTCCAAATGGCTTAGAGCCAACATCCAATCTATGCAGATTTAAAAAACATAGAAAAACCTCACCAAAGAGGATGCAGATTTGTGTGACCAGCAAGCCCACGTGACCCAAGAAGAATGGTGCCTGCCTTGAGGGAGATTTGCCTTATAATTTCAGTCCTTAAACATAACCCACATGCAATGGCTCAAAAGATGGTGCCCAAAAAAGAGGAATGCAATGAATTAATACCCAGAATGATACTTGGCAATCCCACTAAGTTATGGACAAACTTTGTTTTTCCAATATTGCAGGAAAAGCACACCAGCACCCTGAAAAATCATCTAATCACTACCAAACTTGAACAGCACTTCAAAGAAGCTCACATCACACCAAAAACAAAACACCCATATCAGAAACATCATAAATCTTCATCCTTTTCAAACCCAAATCACCAAATCAAGCCAAAATCGTTGCCACTACCAAACCAAGAACACCAACCAGCTAGGGTGGATGTTTCACCACCGAAACCAGCAAACAAGAAGAGGATTTTTGTCCTCAACCAGCAAAGACAAACTCCTTGAGCTCATTCCAGCAGCATCTCCTTAAGTTGTCAAAACATGCATATGCAAATGAGAGCTCAAACTCATATTTATAAAGTGAGGGAAAAGTTAGGGCAACTTGCATTTGAATTTGAATGTTTTTTCCCTTCTATTTCACTTTATGAAATGACATGAAATTACCCCAAGAGGGGCGTCCAACTTTTTGCCTCCAAAATTTCACTTTTCATTTTTTATTTAAAATTGGCATTAAGCCAAACTAGGTGTCCCACCTTATGAGGCATAACATTAGCCTTAAAAAATGATAAATAAACTCTCTTTCTAGGCATCACATGAAATAACATTGGCCCCTTTTTAAAATCAACATTACTTGACTAGGCCAAGGGGGCCTCTTATGACCCACACCCTCCTCGCTTAAGTTAAAATAGCAAAATTTATTATCTTAAGTGGCAAAATAACAAATATTAATCCTAACCACCAAGAGAACTCACCACTGCCAAAAATAGAAACTCTGCATTGAGCTGCTAGATGAATGGAGTTGAGACCAGATGCTAAAAATAGTGAATCAAAACACCAAACTAGTCCAAAAGAAGCTTGACTTGAACTTACTAAAAATAGTAAGTTAAAAAAAATAGCCATCACCACTGGAAAAAATTGAGAAAACTCCTTGGAACATGCTAACACAAACCAATAAAGTTAGCGCCAACTACAAAGCAAGGGAACCCAAAAAAAGGGACATTACAATCCTCCCTTCCCAAAGATTGTTTGTCCTCAAGCAATGCCAATACAACCCCACAATCAACATATTGAACCAAACTGAAACCAAAAATGATCTCAAGGTTCCAAATCAATCTCAGGAAAGAACCACCATGTTGACATTGCGCCACTCTGATCATAAATGTTTGACTATTGTGCCCAGACTGCATTCTCCTCTCCTGGAACCCCAAAAAGCAATCCTCATCAAAACCCATACAACCTGAAAGGACTGAAATCTATACCAAGAGACATATCCTGCCAAGGCATCTCAATGAGGGTCACATTAGCAAACTCACTGCCAATCACGATCCTGGGCAACATAAAAGACACCCTACTCAACCATAAAACATAAACCTCAGCGTCACACCTCATGATGCCACAAATATTAAGCAAGTCAATCACTGCCACATCTTTGAAATCTGCCAACCGGAAAATGCCTCTATTGTCACCAACGGTAATCATAACATCAACACTTAACCTCCAAGTGTCAAACGAAAGGTTTTGAACACACCAACACACCCAAACCACTGCAATCATTAAGACATCATCTAAAATTATGCCTATCATCTCTATGAAGTAACTACAGTGACCATTACTCACCAGAGCGGAAGCAATGAATGAATGAATTGTATCCAGAAAAACACTCACAACCAACTATCCAAAAGTCTGCCAATGCTCAACAACAATCTGCTCATGAAAAGATATCTCCATAACCAACAAAAAAAATGTGAGGGCAGCAATAACCAAACTGAAATCCTACTGAAAACATAGGAGAGATAAGTATAAAAGTTGCAACAAAATCATCTCCTATGGTCAAATCACATCTACCATCCAGCCTCACCCATGAACTACTCAACTGTTGGACTGAAGAAATCATCCAACTCATCTGTGGATCAAAATCTGAAGTCAAGTACAAGCTGATCGGAAAGTGGGCGGCAGTACTAACACTAGAAGTTGACCCACTACACCAATCTTGAGACAACATCTCATGGCCAAAGACTGCATTGGGGTCCCAAACCCTGTAATCAAATCCACTCTCATCATTGGAATCAGTTTGGTCTCCGTCATCCAGCTCAAAAAGTGGATTATCATGAGTCAAATTAGCATCCAACTCAAATAAAGGATTATCAACAAACTGAAGATTAAACTCAACTCCAAAATCAAACCAATCCTCTTGCTGATTCGACTCCTATGTTTTGAATTTTTAGGACAATGAGCAAGATCATATTCCTCTTGAATGCAATCAAGCTCCTCCATTACCTGTTCAATCTCCTTGGCTCTTTCTCTGTTCTCCTTCTCCTTGAACTGTTGAGCCTCATAGAGTTGATCATTTGCTTCAAGAAGGGCATCTTGGACACTTTCCAAAGCAAGCTTCGTGGAATTAAGCTCAATGGTGAGCTCACCAACCTTTCCCCTTAATTGCTTAGTCATGGACAAAATCTCCTCAACCAACTTGGTGGCTATGTCTCTATCATGCATTATGTGTAAGTTGATTTAAATTCTTCAACAAAGCTCTTCATTGTTTGCAAATCAGAAAGTGAGATACTAAGCTCATTTTGTCCTCTTGATGCACTTTGAATTATGTTTTCCATGTGCATACGTTTTCTATCCATACTTGATAAAATTGCACCTCATTCTCAGCAGATACCAAGAATTGTCTTTTCCAATCATAATCAAACAAAGGTGACAAACTACTATTATGTTGCATGTTAAAATTAAAATTAGACTCATACCTGTCATCAAAGTCTCCAAGGTTGTCTCAAATCACCTGTGTCTCACCCTTATCATCGCCAATAGTGGACTGTGAATCCAAATCAACCAAGCCACAAGGTCACTGCTCAAGATCAACTACCTGCAATGTGAAATTAGTTTTTTTTTCAAGATCAATAACATCACCATCAATGCCATCCTCCATGCATGGCTCCTGAGATGAGGTGAGGACATCATTACAATCAAAAGGAAATTCATCCTAATATGGATCTTATCATACTTAGGTGCCAACACACCCGAATTCCATGTGTAGGAAGGGTTGATCGCTTTGTTTAGAGAATAAGTGTTCACTATGCTCCTCATGACTAGTTGGCTTTCTGAATAAGTCACTCTCCAACTCAGTAGGACTGAAATTATCATAAGCATCTCTCTCCATAGGCTTGGTTTGGAAGTCAAACCCAAAGCCACCTGAGATATCATCAATGAAATGAGATGAGTGATCATCAAAGCTAATTTGAAGACATCATCATTTTTCTTTCTCCATTCCCATCATCTGAAGGCGCATTAGTGAACCCATCATCAATATCTGCTCCACTAGAAACATCAAGGTAGTCATTCGGCTTAGAGACATCACCGGATGAATCAGAACTAGGATCCAAGGCTGACGTTTTATCCTTTCCTTCATGCACAACCTTATGCACAGTAGTTGCATGCATGACCAAAGAGTCATCCTGAGGCTTCGTCTCACATTCATGATTCATCATGTTTCAAGGAAAAATCACTACATCATATTTTCCCGCTATGAACTTCTCTTCAACCACCTGTTCTTCATTGAACAAGGTTTCAACTTTGCCAACTCCTTAAAATAAAGTTCTAGATCCTTCTTATCAAACCTCTATATGAGTCTCTTAGTAAACTCTACATAAGATATAATCTAAGCATGCCCCATTGTGATCATCCCTTGATGCCACCACTTATGTGCAACTCCATCAAGGTGGATGGCAGCATATTTTATGGATTCTTCTTCAGGCATGGGGTTTAGATTGAAGTATGTGTCCACCTTTTGAAAGCATGCTCTCGCTGAAGTCTCACTAGACCCGTCAAAATAAGGAAGGCTAAGTTTTCCAACTTTCCTCCACAAGTCATTATGTTGCTCTCTATTGCCCATGTTGGGTGTATGCCTCATCCTAAGATCCATATAATCATGTCGAGATATGTCATGCTGAAATTATAGGCTTGCATTAATCCAATCCTGTCGAAACTGATCATCTATTTCAATCAATGTTAGGTCCTAATTGGGTTGTTGTTCCACTCTAGGTGGAAAAACAGGCATGAGAGGTCTAGCCATGGCTGCTCTATGGTGCTGATTTGCTGCTCCACGCTGACCCAAACCATCTCCCTATCCATTATTGCCTCCTAAGTGAGCCAACCCCTCAACCAACTGTGCAAGCCACTCATTAGTTTCCTGGGCACATTGGGCTGCCATTTCTTGCCCTCTAACCACAGCATCCAAAAGAAGCATCATCCGCTCTGCCTCAACATCTTCTCTATCTGCCCTTTCACCCCTATCACCCATATTTTCTAACCTTGTTGATCCTACTGATTGTGTTTTAGAGTGTTGTTCTCCCCTCTTTGAAGGCCAATGCTCCCACAAATCCTCCTCACGTTTTCTTAACCTTTCTAGATATATTATTTCTCTATCACTAATGCTCATAGAAAATTCATTACCCACTGGCTGGCAAGAATGTTTTGAACTCTGATAGCACTGTAATGAGCACCTTTGATTTTATTTTTTTGCTTATGGAATAAGACGGAGATGCAGAATGTGTCTTGTTTCAAGTTTCAATCATAATGTTTATTGCATACTTTGAATAACATTGCATAGAAAGAGAATAAAATTTTCTTTGCATCAAAACATATTGAACATCATTATAAATCAGATTTGCATCAAACAATAAACTGAAATCCAACTTGCAAAATTAATTGCAGACCTGATTACAAAACCAATATGTGCATTTTTAGGCCTTCAGATGATCCGCAAACTTCTACAAACTCTTCCAAATGGCTTAGAGCCAACATCCAATCTATGCAGATTTAAAAAGAATAGAAAAACCTCGCCAAAGAGGATGCAGATTTGTTTAACCAGCAAGCCCACGTGACCCAAGAGGAATGACGCCTGCCTTAAGGGCGATTTGCTTTATAATTTCAGTCCTTAAACATAACCCACATGCAATGGCTCAAAAGATGGCACCCAGAATGACACTTGGTAGTCCTACTGAGTTATGGACAAACTTTGTTTTTCCAGTATCGCAAAAAAAGCACACCGGCACCTTGAAAAATCATCTAATCACTACCAAACTTGAACAGCACTCCAAGGAAGCTCACATCACACCAAAAACTAAACACCCATATCAGAAAACTTCATAAATCTTCATCCTTTGGGTAAACCCACAAAATTGATTTACAATTCCATTGAGGAAGGAAAAATGCATTTTTGGATGGAAAACACTTTAGGGGGTTCACTAGAAGGCGGGGGTGGGTTCGCTAGAACCACCTAAAGGGTTCGCTAGAAAGGGAGGGTTCACTAGACACACACCCCCCCCCCCCTTCCAGCGAACCCCCCTTTAATGGGTTTTCTTTTTTATTTATATTTAAATTACTAAAAATAGTAAGTTACTAAAATTACTAAAAATAGTAAGTTATTAAAATAGTAAGTTACTAAAAATAGCCATCCCCACTAGAAAAAACACAAAAAACTCCTCTAAACATGCTAACACAAACTGATAAAGTTAATGCCAACTACAAAGCAAGGGAACCCAAAAAAAGGGACATTACAGCTGAGTTCATAGGTTTTGCATGCTCCAATGATTATGGTCTTGATGCTCTTCGAGACAAGTACATTGTCGTTGCTCATAGTTGGTGGTACTTCCATAGCCAAGCATACACATACCTACGACCTCTTACAATCAAAATTTTATCCCAAGTAAGTTTTATAGTCAAAATCGTTTATCTTTAAGTTTTATAATTTTATTTATATTTTAATTTTTAAATTTAATTGGTTAAATTTGTAACTCTCAACTATCTAATTTGGCCTTAATAGGTTGCTAGTTCATCTTCATTTGAGAGGAATTGGAGCACATACTCCTTCATCCACTCAATAAAGTGCAATAGACTACACTCAAAAAAGGCAGAGGACTTGGTGTATTTGCATTCAAACTTGCGGCTCCTTACACACAAAGAAAGTGCCTACAAAGAAGGGAACACAAGGAAGTGGGATATTGAGCCAAAGCGTATTGACTTGGATGCTTCCACTGCCCACTTTGCTGCACTCGATGTTGACAATGACTATGAGCCAACTAGTGAGCATGAGAGTGCTAGTGGTTGTGCCAGTGGCACTATTTGTGGTTCTTCTAATTTCCCACTAAATACATCATCTAATATGGATGGTAATGATGATATTTTTGATGACCCATATGATATTTGATCAATGATCAATGATAGTTGATTGTCAACACTTGACATTATTATTTTTTAACTTTAATCTATATCATGACATTCAAGTTTGACTAATATTTGACTATTAATATGGTGGTGTATTTTAATTTTGCTATACTATTTGACTATTAACACTAAAGAACACCAAAAACACAAATAATACTACATTTTTTTCTAGAAATCAATAGCACATATTAACACCATCTCTTATATTTTGACTTAAATTAATCCTCCACTTGAAATAATGTAAGTTGTCCGAGGTTCCATAAATGAACCATACCTAATAAATAATCTGCATGTGTAAGAGTAACAAACTTATCCAAGAATTAAATTTGTATTATGTTTCCAGAGAAACTTGAACATAGATGGCTGGCTTCTGAAATTGAAATTGTGTCCCAAAATGGGTTCACTTATTCCAAATTGCATATGATAGTATATCAAATGGGAAAACACAACAAATCAAGAAAATTACAATTAGACTTCATTAGAAATATTCTTTCTTCATTCCAACTCTTAGATATCCCTTCCTTGTAATCTCAGATATCATTTTACATAGCCTTGAGAAAATAAATGACAACAGAATAAAAAAACACAGAGAAATGTTCATGCATATTATCTGTTTGTCAGTAGAACCCCAAAGCATTACTTAGAGAAAGGTAGTATGATGTAAAAACCTGAGCAGACACTTATTCCTGCATCACGGACAAACTCAAGAGTTTGAAGCCTCTCATCATAAGTTCTAGTTGTTATAATGCTGGGGTAAAATTCTCTTGAAGTGTCCAAGTTATGGTTATATGCTGTTAGACCTGCCTTTTTAAGATCTTCTGCTTGTTGCTTCTCTAACATGCCTAAAGTGCAGCATACTTCCATTCCCATACCCCTGACAAACAGTCATGAGAAATATTTTAGGCAAGCCTTCACTAAACAAGCATCATATATTCCCTTAAACAACTCCTCCAGTTTTTATTGTAAAACAAAAAATCAATAAAACCAGGCACCATTTTCCATATCCATTATTCATGACTACAAAAAAAATTGATAAATAGAAATAAAATACGTGATTATAATGGATATTTTGCACTGTCGGGTGACCGGTATAAGTTGGCATCTCTGGTGTTTTCTTACATGCATTGATTACAGACAAATCAAGATGATAACAGAAAGTGATGAAGGCACAGTTGTATCAAAGGCATTTTGAAATCTTCATCATTTCACTTTTGACGAAATTTATTCTTTTACATAAGATAGTAGGGAAACCAACCCATTATGGTGAGATTTTCATTTCAACAATATAAAAAGTTAAAAACATAGCCACAGTACTTGGTTTTCACTAGGGATTACTAATAAGTTAATGTCAACTAGTGTTAGAAAAGAGGTAGGAAGTCAAGATCAGCCTTGACTCAGATTGACTCGGCAAGACTCAGCTAAACTTAGCATGTTAAATACAAAAAAATATTCAGAGTATTTTAATTATTTTCATGTTCTAACCAAGTTGTCAGTCATTTTTTACTCTTCAGCTTGTCAAGTCATTCTCAAATCCAATTTGTGGCACTACATTTAGAAGTAGATAAATTTTAAATACTATCACACAGACCAAATTTGATAGTGCATATTACTTTCCTGAAAATAATCATCTTGAAATTGCAATTTGGTATCTACAATTAAATAATTTGCAAAGTCAGCACAACGAATCCCATATTGCTATACGTGTAGCCATGCTTAATCAATTCAACCAAGGTGAAAATAACTACATTTATAATTTGTCAAATATAGTATATATGGTATATTAATAATAGTAATTAGCATTTTAAAATAAAAATATCATTTGGGGTTTTGGAATGAACCTGATTTCTTTTACATAATCAAGAATTTGATTGAAATTTGTCTTCCTACCCACAGTATCCCTCCATGCGGCACCCATGCAGAAACGTGTGCTCCCTGCCTCTTTTGCCTATAAGTAGAAATTATGATCAATAGGAAAAGGGAATGCCATCAGGTAACCAATCTCTTGGAAAACACACAAATTGCATAATGCTAAACAAAAGATCCAACCCACCTAAAATATGGGGACCAATATGATTTTTTTAAACAACAATTATGAAAGCATTCAGATCTTGTCAAAGCCATATAGGACAATCCTATTTAATATAGAAGTATTCATCAACAATGCCTCTTTTTAAACACCCCACAATCTTGGTGGTTTAAATCTCAAAATTCTAGAATAGCAAAGAGAACAGCAAGGACCTTTTCAACTTAAGATCATGTAGGCACACTACCTAGCTATATCTTTTTATGTACAAGAGAGGCTACACTACCTAACCGTCAATAAAAACAACTAACATTGAGTATCTATTACTTGATGACATGTTCAATAACCATCAAGGTTCAAGAATATACCTGCGAAGAAATGAAATAAAATGAATTTTTTTTATAAAGTCCAAAAGACACATAGGTCTATGGAATCATCCTACAAGAATAGGATACAGGAGTGAAACAAAAAGAGTGACACTTAGTCTTGGGACAAAAGTTGCAGCCTTAGTAGAGTAGATCTCCTGCTACTAATTTCATTTAAAAGTCCCCTGCCTTTACTCAACTCAAGCCCTCAAACAATGCATAAGTGAGTTAACCTTCAGAATTTCTACATACTTCTCTAGAATGTTATACTTATGGTAACTACTCCGTGATATAGTGCCACTTGGTCTAAACTGCCATTGAAGTGCAGAGTAAGCATTTCATTTCACCACATGGTAGTTTAGGCCCCATCCATCTGTCAGTTTTGCAGCATAATTGATATGGACCGGTCATCATTTGGGCTATGAGCATCTTTGTCTTTCATTTAATTTTGGCACCAGTCCAATTTTTATGGTGGTGTTCGTATGCGGCATTGAATTGTCTATCTAGTACTGTCTTTTTCTTCCAAGTTCCTTTGTCCACAAGGCTAGCTTAAATTTTTTTCACGTACTTTTTATTCCCAGATTCAAATCTAATGCCCCCCTCAATCATTTTTAAGGGAATTTTGGTTCTTGATTGGCTTAATGGAGCAGCCACATTCTAATTGTATTGCCAGTGTTTTGAGCTAGCTAATAGCTCATCCTCAGGGTACTGTGGTTGAGATGTAGAACAGAAATCAATTATATATGCATTATTTTAATTTGTTAATGACAGATTGTTTAGAAGTCACACAAACTTGGACATGTGATGGTGCTTTACAAACACATCATAGCAAACCCTCAAAGTTTATACATTGATATTTTTAATAATTTCTAAAACCAGTCTTCAATCATCACGAAGCTTGAAGCCATCTTATATTAGCTTTTTCAGGCTGAAACATGGATTGCATGAGTGAGGCACCCATTTTAGCATAATAGAAGTCACTCTCTACTATAATAAACAGAAATTAATTCACAATGTCCAGTTCAAGCCATAGAACTCTAAATAAGTAATAAGATCCATACCCTTTTTGCTGCCTCAATAACTTCATCTTTAGTCATAAGTTTTTGTGCTTTCACGCCAGTGTCATACCGAGAGGACTGGGGACAATATGAACAATTTTCAGAGCACCCCCCTGTCTTAATAGAAAGAAGAGTACATTGCTGCACCTCCCTAAATTTATGAGAATGCCTATGCACCTGTGCCTGCATGAAGTGAACAATTTTATCGTTGAGTTAGATAAATCAAAGCCTTTTACAAGAAACATGTGGCATGAAAATAGTCCCACAAGAATACCATGCCCCACAAAAAAATTGACCTCCCATTTTCAATTTTATAGAGAATTTTAACCTCTTGACTTGATCTAATAACTACTTTCATAACAAAATAACCAATCAAAACAGGATTACGCTGTGCTGTAGAAACATTGAGAACAATATACAGAGCACTAACCATAATTCTCAAATATTCATGTTCTAGAGTAGAAAAAAGAAACTAGAACAAACTGACTAAAACTCAGATGTCCAGCCTTGGGGAGGAGAAGATCTTAGAAGTGGGAAGTGGATGAACGAAGTTCTGGGGTCCAAATTGCTTAGAAGATGTACAAAGAAAAAGGTAGAATTTAGAGTATAAATCTTCAAGACAAGAGCTTCCACAGTAATAATCCAGAAAGACTTTTTATGTCTAGTTCTCTCAAGAATGCCTCAGTCATCAAGAACTTTTTAAAATCATCCAAAGATCTCATCAAGTCTTATATACCCTGGGTAATCAAATGGTTGAATAGCTAATTTCTAGGAGGATGCTTTGTTAAGCTCCTTGCCCTAGCTTCCCAAGAAAACTTCTAAGATTTAATTTACCCTGCAATGCTTCTTGGGGTCCAAAGGTCTGCAACTGCTTCAAAGTAGTCCAAGGAATCAAATTATGGATAAACTTGGAGTGGACAGCAAATTTGAGGGATCTTTCAGTAAAATGGAGGCATTTTAGAAACCATTTCTTCTCTTCAAGCTCCAAGAGAAAATATATAACCACAGACTTGCAACCTCCGAGTACGTTGGAGATAAGCTAAAAGAAATCTTAGCCAAGGTCCACTACATAAGTACAGTCTTTAAACATGAGGAATTTATGGTGCCTTTCTCACAATAGAATATAGATCATGGAGGCTAACATCTTCTTTTAGGTTACAACCAATTGCAAGATTAGAACATGTGCTTGAAAAGAGTTCCATAGGCCACAAGATGCAGTCTTTGTATCAGCACCGAAGAATAAACAGGTAATCTTCTCCTTCACTACTTATGATCAGGAAGTATAGAACAAATTCTTAAGCAAGTTTGTTGGATAGCGTGAAGGATCATAAAAAATAGAATGTTTACTTGGCACAGAAGACTCAAAGAATCATGTGGAAGGCAGGCCCAAAACCAAATAGCTGGGAAAGAAACCACATAATGTTTAGGGATATTGCTTAGCCCATTAGTCAGATATGGGATAGAATTCAATTTCAGAAATAAGATATAAATAGGCGACAAAAATTTCTATGTCAGTAGTTATTGATTAGAAAGCTCCCCTGCCTTCATAGTTCATTCCACCCACACCTCCACTTAGACTGGCTGGCTGTAGAAGGTAGAATAATAAATCCTAAGGCTAATGGAACCCACCTCCCAATGGGTTTAGAAAGCTTAATTTCAGCAGTGCCACAAAGGGGACCCCAGGAGATATAGGTGCAGGAGGAATTTGTAGAGAGTATATAGATATGCTACTCTTGTTTTGTGCAATATGCTTCAAAAGATTTGTTAATAGTCTAGTAAAAAAAAGTCAATCCTCAGGAAGCTCCTATTAGAAATTCTGAAATTCATTACAATTGGTCTGCTCTTTCTCTCAGCAACTCAACTCAGTCATTCAAGCTATTATTTTCATCAAGGAAAAGTTTGCAATGGTAACCTTTGCTAAAATGAGGTCAATTGTCAATGAGCCCTTGGTCTACTGGTGAAGTTGAAAGGTTCTAAATGAGCCCACCAGGGATCAAGTGTTGCTAAGTGCAAGGGCTCTGACGCCTAAAATGGGATGAGGCAGGGATCGTGCCCCCGACGGATTTTGGTGGAATGGATACCCCTAAGACCTTGGCTCTAAGCTAAAGAGGACCCCCTTGGGGTTATCTCCAACAAAAAAAAATGAGGTCAATAGCTACAAAGTTCTAAACCTTGGAGTTTACATGAATTTTGCTGTCCATTAAGAATATAGAATTTAATATTATGTATCTTTCCATTTATGAAGAATTTTCAATTGACTATAATTAAAAATAATGGTAAAAACATGGTATAGGAGTTATGCCCAAAGCTGGAACATGTGAAAAGTATTGCTGCCAATATTGTACTCAGTAAATGCACCTCAATGAGCCTGTTAAGATTCCGACTTGCAGTATTCCTTGGGGATACTGGTTTAGAAATTAGAATACAATCAATCACCATGTCATGGTATCCTTGGGATCTATGCGTATATTAAACAAGTACCAGTGTGCCCATATCATAACATGTGAGGATAACTAAGATATGTACAGGAGGCCCAACCCATCTTTATATTACAGTCCGACAAATTTCTTCCATATATACTTGGGATGCATATTTCATTTAACATTCAGTTCAATATACAGACAATTATCTATCGGAGGTTGCTTGATTACCTATTGGTACTTTTTATATCTTGGTGTTCTTATATGTTCCTCTTTGCTTGAGCAGAGCTTTGTTTATTTGATGGTCGAACATGTCACTAGTGTCTGTGTGACGTCAAAAATTGTACTCCCTTTCAGGTGAAGGTACAATTTCACACTCTATTTGGAACCAGCTTTAGCGACCTTTCACATCAATGCATTTGGACATTCCCTAGCCCTAAATTTTCCTATCAACCTAGGAGAATGTGTTTATACTACCCTAGAAAACGCCTTATCGATTAAACATCATCAAATTAGCTCTAACAAGTGCCCTCACCATGGAAAGGCCCTGATTTTAGCAGACTCTAAACACCCAATGCAAATCTTGTTGAGTGTGAGAAAGCCGATCTAGGGCATACTGCCCCCTAGACCAGCAATTTTGCCTGACAGATTTCATTTCCCATTTTTGTCGGTCTCTAATTTTGGGGATGTAATTTCAAATTTGGGCCTTGGCGGTAATTTCATCCAGAAAATTCAAATTTAAATGAGTCGGCCTAAACTTTAATTTATCCTAAGTTCCACTATATAAACATGAATTATTATTTCAAAATTAAGAAAGAGAATTACAAGACATCAACGCTCTGCCAAAATACATTTGAATTTACTGGTTTTCAAGAAGAATTTCAGATTTAATCAAGTTTGCTACAATGATTGGAGTTTGATGATGGAAAAGCATGATGGAATCTAGGTTTTGGAGATTGCTTTGGCCCTCATCAACCACCTAATGACTTGTTTTCAGAATTGTTCTCATCTTCAAGCTTCAATCTACTTGTTGCCCTAAGCAAGGTATTGCTACATCTTAGATTTTCCTAAGGGTATTTGACTTTCTCTTGGGTTGATCTAATTTTTATCATTTAGGAATCCTTTTCTAACACATTTGAGTAGGGTTTTTTGCATTTTAGCTCATTACAGCCTTAGATGCACTTAAGGTTAAGAGCACACACATTTAATAATTAGCTCATTGGCTATTCATGGAGGCAGAAATACCAAATCAGGGGTTTGACTTAGGCAAACTCCTATATAGCCACCCCTTGCCCCTCTTTATTGGGATTTTTGCAGGTTCAGATCCAAAGACAAAGATTTCAGAGCAGGATTGTACAAGGCAGACAAGGTGTTACAGGCTTGAGAACTCACATCTGGCTATTTCAGCCCCAAATTCCAGTCACAGGTGCACAGTACTCTGCCCTTCTCAGATCTGCTTTCGTTTTCCAGCAATTCAATTTCATTATTACAGAAAAACTGTGTTTTCAGATTAGATCTTATAGTCAAATCAATTCAATAAATCAACATTAATTTCAATCAATTTCCAAGGCCATAGAGAACCAGATCCAAGGCAGATTGATTCACCTATTAGGTCGCAAGTCAATCTTAAATCCTTGCCAGTTTGGCTTCAATTTTTTGTTGGAAAAGGATTGATCTTGATAAAGCAATACACTATCCTAGGATCCCTTTTTCAATAAAACAATCTGAAAAAAGCTTCTCTTCATTTTGATGTATCTCAGTCAGATTAAAATCACGAAAATTAGTAGCAGTTCACCATGTTACTTTTTTCCAATTGCTTTTGAGGCAAATACATTTTGGATGTGCTCTGTTGAGAATTTATGAGGATTGATTTTCAGAAACAAAAGATTTCGTAGAGTTTTTCACCTCTGACCTGCTCTGTACTCCTCTCTGATGAAGTCTCTAGATGTACCAAAAGCAAATGGCTGAAGAGAAAATGTATTGGGACTTATGCTGGATATTAACTTTTAAGTATTGCCACTAATAAATTTGGATAGAACAATAGGGCTACTTCAGGTTTGATTTTGGGATGGAGGACATAATAGAGCAAAAAATCACTTGATTTGTGAGGCCTTGCCGAACAAGCACTTATACATTAATTGACTTTTCTTCGATCACCTGAGAGCTTTGGCATTCCTGTATATTGGTTATACTATAAGAGAGTTTGATTGCTTTTTGTTTCAGATTTCTGATTTTTACAGTAAAATTTCAATTTTCAAATTTCACTTTCAATAAGATTTTGTTTGAAAACTTGGCATTTTATTATCAGTTTTTACTTTTTTATTTCAATTTTTGCATCACAAGGGTGGTATCAGAGCTGCAAATTTCAGACTTTAAAATTTTATTTCAGCTTTCTGAATTTCACATTTTAGTTAAGGGTTTTCCCATCTAAAACAGCACATTCCTGTTAGCAACATTTTTAAGGACAGGGACCTCTTCACTCTGTGTTAAGGATTTGAAGACTGGCTATTTACACCATCAAAATCTGATTTAGCTGATACGTGGATAAGGTCAAAGGATGGGCTTGTTTTAATCTACATTCTATTAAATAGTTCAAAAAGACAATGCTCAGTATTTTGTGGCATATTAGACCCAAGTGAACTAATGCCTTTTGAAAAGAAGAAATTAATGACACTTGCTATCTAACTGGTAGAAATACTAAAGATTAACAGTTAAGTACGATCAACTGTTCTCCAAGCACATTGTAACAGATTTATTTACCAAATAAAACAGACCTTGGAGATCAGTTGCATAGAGTATGGGAATGTAAGCAGAAATTATATACAATATTTGAATAACAACAAGGGTATCTGTATATGTTTGCTGATGCCCTAAGAGACTGGAATAATCTTTATGGGCATTATCTGTTTCATTCTCCTGTTGAAGCATCCAGTTCAGATGATTGGGAGAATGCCTTTAATATTTATTGATTAGCCACACATGATTGATTCAGGATGTTGGTTTGAATTTTTTTGGTGTGAATATGGTGCTTATTCCTTAGAAAGAAGAATATTTACAGTTTATGTTTATTCCTCCAACTATCAGTTGCCTCTTGTTTTGATAAGAGGAATTTATCTTAGAGTTATACCATGGAAGGGGCTACCACTTTTAATTTTACCACAAAGGCTACAATTTGTATTGGCACCCTCTATAGACCTCTTGCGTGTGCATTTCTTTTATTCTCAATATCTTTTCATTTCTGGCATTGGTCTATTAGGTTTCATTACAATATACCAAGCATGTTTGTTATGCAACTGTCTCAAAAGAATTTTGTCTCTCTGCTACCAGGCTAAAACCTGGAAAGACTTGTATTATAATATTTTTGGAAACTGAGCTGAGGCACCAAGAAATTAATGCTCAGTAACACTAACTGACAAAAAGCAACCCAAAAATTTTGTTGGCTTGATGTGTTGCACCAGAGCCATGAATAAATGGATCTCGTGGAGAGGTCTACAGCTCCTGTTTTTAACTCCAAGACAATCACATGAAAGTTGCAGTTATGCAATAAAAAAATATAGAATCTTCACCTAAAAACCTGAAGCAGATATAGTTTTCAAGAGACTTTGAGTTGACATTGCATAAGTGGCTGAGGTAGAAGCTGTTGCTGAGAGATTTAAGGACTGCTTTGCAGAAAAATGATCCCACGTAAGATAAATGCCCCACCTTGGATACAGTTTTCAGGAACTCTAGACCCAAAACTTGTTATCCTAATAGAAATTCACCATATGAAGGCTACCAGTTGGCAGAAATCTCCTTGAAATGTTTGTCCTAGTGCTGCAAACTTTCAGACCCCTCTGTAACAGGCATTAAAATCCTCCTGTCAAAAGTTCTGGGGCTCTGGCTTTCAGGTTAAGATTACTTGTCTTCCTGTTATTCAGTTTTGGATATCTCATGGACCACTGCTGCAGCAAAAATAGGAGTCATAGTCCCCTCAATGAGATGGTGTCTTGAGAATTTGTAGCAGCAGCTTATGACAGTTAAGAAAATTTCATTGCTAAATACATGTCCATGTGTTTAGGGTTTCTTTCAATGAATTTTCTCTTAAAGGATTGAAGTTTAAACTATCTAAAAGCTGTTTTTACCCAGATTCTAAAAATTGCTGTAGAAGAGCAGAAATTTTGATTAGCATGGGAGGATTTTACTGGGAGTACATTCCTTAATTTTCTCATCAGCATGACCTATTTGATGGTTTTAAATTCAAACCCAGTTCTCTGACTGGAGCTTTATTCTATTAAATCATGGTCTGCAGAAGCCTTAAAAATCTGTATCAAAAAATTTGTAAGTGCCTCACCTAGCACTGTCACATGGTAACTTGATGTAAATTTACATTCACAAATGAGTGAATAGCACATCAAGCAAGCTTAAAGCCTACATGTGAGAGATCCTACAACAAATTTGAATAGAATAAAGCTTCTGCAAAAACCTACCTGATGATTTTAAATTCAACCACACAAGTCTCTTTAAAGTGTATCAAGCATTTCTTTGAAGGAATGGCTTGGCTTGGAGATATTACTTTCTAAAACAAATTCTCCTTTAAGCACTCCAAACATGAAAAATTGACCAAGCCTTGCCATCTTAAAGAAGCAATGATACAAGCTCTCACTTCATAAAAAGCAGATAGAAGACCATATTTTCCTTTAAAAATCGAGGGCTTGTCTCCTGTTGTGGGCCTGAATGTACAAGGAAACATCTACAGTCTACCTGGAAGAAGAATTCTGTCATCTAAGGGAAGCTGCTATGAGTTACCAAAGCACAAAAGGAGATATTCCTTTTTAAGGACCACTGCAAAGAAATAGGATCTAGTAGTGGTAAGGGATCTATTAGAAGAAGCCAAATAGCAAAGAGGACATAATTCTTTTGTGGCACATGACTATGTTTTCAATTTGGCTAGCAAAATCCTTCATAAGGATTTGTATTTTGGAAAATGGATGAGCTGCTGAAGGGATGCTACCAGTTCAACTAGAAGGATCTTGACCTTATGTGGGAGTCTGCACTAAGTTGCTATGGTCATCTAGGCTCTGGCAGGGGAGCGGCTATATAGGATAACTTGGTAAGAGAGAACATGAAGTAGAGGGACCTGAGGGAGCAAACCCTCATGGCTAGGGTTTCAACCCTTAAAACAAAATTTCAAAACATTGAATAACCACTTTATAGCCATCACGGAATGATAAATCTGATAAGTTGAAACAAATTGCAATTGCTCATGAGGGCAGCCTCCTATTTGAGAGTGTTCATAAATGAACTGGTTAAAATGCGATGTTTATTACTCAAGAAAAGAGTACATTATATAGTAGGAGTAAATTACTGTAGACATTAAATGTCTACCTACCAACTACTGTTGACCATTAAACAAATGAAGAATATAATATTCTAACACCCTCCCTTAATAGTCAATCGTCTAACTAGCCTACAGAAAACAATCTACAGGTCGTTTGGTCACAAATTCTTTAGAACACTCTGTTGTTGCTAAGACCCTCCCTAGATCTATAGAATGTGAATGACTTAAGAGTACCAAAAAAACCGTCTAGAAAAAAAACAGAGAAGGCTGCCCCTTCTCTAGAAAGCTCTACAACAAGAGACAAGAGCCTGCCATTGACTCTGCCACTTGAGAGAAGTCTGCCACCAACCCTCCCAGAATCTAGAGAACTGCTAACCAGAAGTCATCACAAAACGTCCAACCTGACGTCGGATAACAGAGCTGTCCCTCCCTGAAACCAGAGACACGCCGAGAACAGCTACCACGATTTTGAGGATAAATCGGCAAACCATCAAAACTTGTGCAAGTGGATGCTAACGAAATTTTTTGGGTATTCAATAAATTTTCTGGGTTTTTAGCAACCTTTTTTGGGTACTTTTCAGATCTTCTGGGTTTTGTCTTCAAAGTGCCTCGAAATCTGTGCTAGGGTTTTGCAAGTTTCGTCTAGGGTTTTGACCCTCTGTTTCAAGACAAAAAAAAACCGACTGCAAATTCCTTATGAGTTTTTCGAGATCTCAACTGGGTTGGTCTTCAATTTTTCTAGGTGCATTGTTTTCCATGCCTCGAATTTTGTGCCAGCAGATTTGCATTGTTTTCCGTGCTTGAACCTGCCTCAGTGTATTGAAACTCGTGCCTCAGGTTTTGTGCATTAGCCTCTTCTCAGTACCTCGTTTTTCATGCCTCGAAAAGCATGAAGATGGCCAGTTTGAACAACATTATGTTGGAGGGCAGTTAGCGCTTCAACGACAAAAATCTATCTAAGTTTTTTAAATATTTTTTCCCTTATAAAAAAAAATCTAGATGTAAGGGTTTTCATAACTTTTTCCCTTAAAAAATTCTGGGAGGGTTTATAATTTTCTCCTCAAAAATTTAGAGTTTTTCCTGTATACCCTAGTCAAGTTTTTTGTTGTTCGGGAGGGCTCTCTAGTATTTGGTTTTTACCGTTTTTTCTGGAAAAAACGATTTGTACTCTTGGTTTTGGCAATTTTTTCCTCAAAAATCGTGGTTGGTTGCAATCTGTATTGGTCGCACTTGGAGTTGTTGGGGCGAACATCTGCACCACTGGCTTCTTGCAGTCTGTTCTCGGGCGTCATGCTCCAATACCATGTTCAGAAATGAACAAGTTAAAATGTAATGTTTATTACTCAAGAAAAGGGTACATTATATAGTAGGAGTAAATTACTGTAGACATTAAATGTCTACCTACCAACTACTGATGACCATTAAACAAATGAAGAATATAATATTCTAACAGAGAGTGCCCTCTATCATCTGGTTTAAACAACTACAGTGAAAGGAAGGCAGCAATTCTTGAATAATGAAACCAATAATAGCTATACCGGTACCTGGTTCCCTACCCCTAGCTAGGGAAAAATTTGACTTTGAGGAAATCCTCAACTTCTTCCTTTCTCAAACTTAATATGATAGGTCATGGATGAAGACCTAGCATGGAAAGTGTACTATGTCTTTACTATTAAAGACCACATGTCAAAATGGAACAAGCAATGTGAGTCTCTCCTTGTGGGTCTTCAAGGCAAGAAAACTCCTATTGATCTTTAGACAGAAATCTTCTCATGTAGGTGCAAATGAGAAAGGTGCTACTAGCAAAGGTAATGACTATTGAAGAAGAGGTGGTGGAGGCAAAGTGTGCTCTACTCAGTGCAACGATGTAGAACAAGATATGGTGGTGGATCAATGATTGATGGCCATTGAGGATGATGCAGCACCAGGGCCCAGCACAGATTTGTGCTGGGATCACCAAGCTGGCCTAGATGAAAACCAATGGTCCGGCTTAAGGACCCACCTCATCATTGACTCCTCCTGTTTTGTTTGTCTTTGGTGTCTATAACGTTTCTTCATCTATGCTTTTATACTCTTGTTGTAAAAGTATATCTAGCCATCTAAGTTCAACTATCTAATAGAATATAATCTTTGACAGTTGGATTCTGGTATCATGGCTCAAACACATGTCCAAGCTTTTAAGGCCCATAGGGGCACTTAAAGATGAGGGACCCTAATAAA
>VDFB02097170.1:0-10526 GCA_007258455.2 Sequoia sempervirens
TATGTTAATTAAGTTGAAAATTTTGGCGCCATTTAGCTAGGTTTTAATATTCTACAATATAGTTAAGTATATATTAACTATATTTTACATAATAAATAATATAATTATTCAACTTATTATAATTATATATTATATTCTTTAACAAAATTATTAAATATGTATAAAATTATTATAATTAATAATTAATAATAAGTATATTTTTATATAATACAAAATATAATTAATATAGTATATATTTAATATAATATATATTTAATACAATAGTAATATATATTAATATGAGAGAGAAACTAAATTTTGATTGGTTGTTTCATGTCAACAATCCAAGGATGGCATGTGTCCTTGAGGAGTTATGCTCAAGGTAGCATGCCATTTTATTAAAGATATGATAATTCTCCTTTGATTAAATATAGGGAAGAAAATATAGAGAGAGAGGGAGATAATGACAAACATACAAATAGAAAGGGAGACAAAGAGATAAGGATGAATAGATAGAGATATAGTGAGGGTGATTGAAATATCTCTCCCTGTCGCTCTCTATATCTCTATATCTATCTCACTCCCTCTTCCCCCCTCTATCTATTGAGCTATCTCTCCCTCTCCCCCTTTTCTCTCTCATTCACTCCATCTCTTCCTCCATCTATCCTACTTTATATCTCTATCTCTATTTCTCTTTCTATCTCCCTCTCACTCCTCTCTCTATCTCTTTCTATCTATATCCCTTTCTCTCCCTCCCCCTCTCTATCTCCCCCTCTCTATCTCTCACCATCTCTCCCTCCTTATCCCCCCTATCCATCGACTCTCTATCTCCACCTCTCTTCCTTTCTCTTCCCATATATCTCCATCTCTCTTTCTCTCCCCATCTGTCTCTATCTCCCCATATATTAACTAGAAGCCATGCAAGCATACAATGGTATATGTTGGTAAAACTATAATAGTGTTTTATTAAACTATAAGTAACAACTATCTTTCTAATGTCAAACTTCTTATAAAAATAGTGTTTTATTAAATATAAGTAGATTATTGTCACCACTCTTCATTCAACATGAAATGCCAAATGTAACAATTGTTTTGTTTCTTTTGTCAAGTTTCATTAACCAAGCTATTTACTGGATTGAATAAAGTTGTGTTATGACCCTTCATCTCTTTAAAATAATTAGACAATATTAGCGAGATTAGGAAGGGGAGAAAACTAAACTCCTTCAAAATAGGGGTAGTTGTGGTTTTGTTGGTTTTATTTGTATACTATATACTTAGTTGCTCTAGAATAAATAAGTCACTTTAGATAATTTTCTTAGTTGTGTATCCTAACTAATATAGAGTAAGCTTTTTCATTTTAATTGACTACTACATAATATTTTATGTGTTGAAAGAATTGCTTCCATTCTTTGTAGTTTTTACATTGGAATACAAATCATATTTAATTTCATGCCAATATACTTCTTTCATAAAGATATTTGTTTGAAATAAGTGCTTCATAACCCATCTAATCAAATCATAATTAAACTATCAAAAATGCAATAGGAATTTTCTAAAGAAAAGAACACTTGACCCAATCATAAGTGTATGACCTTTGAAGAAAGGAGTGATCCACCTTAGCAATAACAACTACCTGATTTAGATGTGGGTATGTGCAGGATCATGATGGGCCAAAAAGTGGCAACATGAAAAAAGTAGCATTTTGAACTCGCCAAAAAAGGCGAAAATCCCGAGTTGACTTTTTTTTTGGGTTGGGTGTCAATACATTGCTCCATAGAAATGCCCAAGCCAAAGTACTACAAATCAAATATCTGATTTGTTTTGGATATCCAATTCATGTCTAATATCTAATTTGAAAAATATTTTAAAATGTAATATTTTTGTGCTATAAATCGGATATCCGATTTTTGCACACATATACCTAAGAGTAATTAGGAGTTGGAGGGTGGGCAAGAGAGAGAGAGAGGGAGGGAGAGAGGGAAAGGGAGAGAGAGAGAGAGAGAGAGAGAGCGGGGGGAAAGGGAGAGGGAAAATTGTAAGGAAAATTGTAAGGAAAATTAGATGCAGAAAACAATTCTCCTAACGTCAATACCTTAGGAAAGAATGCAAATACAATTTAAAATTTACAATTACAGTCAAGTTAAGATGCTCTATGAAACAGATTTTAGAAACAGAGTATTTGACAAACATACATGAACACTAGATATACGTGGGAAAACCCTTACGGGAGAAAAACCCACCACACCAAGAGAAATCACTTTGTATTACAGTAATAAGGATTACATACAATTGTCAGACTTATCTTTTTGGTGTCTGATTTACAGCAACATTCACCATGAACAATAATGCACAGGAACCTTTTCTCTTTACAGTCTTTTTAGAATCAAATTCACACTGATACAGTTTGAACTCTTCACTCTCCACTATTGATCGAACCAAATTCTTACGAAACTACAAAAACAGAGTATATCTCTGTTGCTCCATGTCCGTCGAACTTCCTCACAGAACCGTTTCAATGAACAAACTCCCAATGGTTCCAATTTGGATTCTCTGATTCATCCACGAGATTCCACGTATGATAGTCAGACGGTCAACAAAATTCGTAATGCACTGGCATCTCGGTGAGACACTAATAGTGTCTCGCCGATGCCACATATACTTCATATAGATGTCGCCAAGAGTCATCGTAATCGCCAGGATGTTCTATCAAGCTCCATTAGTTTCACCGGGTCACCGGGCCACCAAGCAGTCACCTAGACTTACCACTTTTGCAAAGAGATCATAGCGAGTCACCAAAGGTATACCACAGACATAAGTCATATCGAGGTCCAAACGATAGTCGGAAAGACAAAAGATTATCACTGAGATGTCTTCCCGTAACCATTAAGTTCCCCCGATAGCCATATGCTATCGGCCAGAGTTACACCGAAGTCTATCACTTTGTCACTGAGACATATCCAGATTAGTAGGACATCTTACCGTTGATATTTCCTTCGGCCAAGTCTCCCCGATGAATACAAACAAAACACTGTCGGTGTAACTTTTGCTTTCGTGGTGACTTCTCATCAAGCCAATATGAGTTACCCCGAGAGTCATCCCTTGAGCCTCCATCAGTGAAACATTTGCATATCGCCTAGACTTTATAATGAAGACTTAGAGTTACATCGATAACTCCCTAGTGTGTCCCTGTTGGCATGACTTTCAACTATCGATAAGACCTTTCTCTGAGACTCTTTGTTACGGCGAAGACAACATATGAATTCCTGTCGGTAAGACATTCACTATTCGCTGAGACTTCTCCCTGAGTGTTGAAGTCACTCTGAAACCCCAGTCGCCATGAGTCACTCTGATTCACGATTGAATGACCTATCAGCCAGAGGCCTCCTGAGCGCTATAAGGTCACAACGAACAAACTATGTAATAGTGATAGACTTCTCAGTGTACAAATCGGCAAGATAGTAACAAGGTCACAGCGACCAGGTCAGAACTGAATAAAGCAAACTGCTAGTCGACCAGACATGGAACCTATCACACCGACTTGACACTCATGGAGGTTTCAGCCTGTATTGTTTGAGGCACATATTTCCAACAATCTCCCACTTAACGAAGATCATACAGGCACCGCCAAAGCACAAATAATACTTACTGAAAAACATGGGCACTAAGGCCCATTGAATTGGCACACCACCTGAACTTGTCTGTGCTCACTAGCTTTGTCAATGCATCTGCAACATTCTCCAGAGTATCAACCTTTTCTAAACTGACCTTTCCATCCTCAACCATATCTCGTACAAAGTGGTACTATACGTCAATATGTTTCGTTCTGGCATGGAAAATTGGATTCTTTGCCAGACAAATGGCACTCTGAATGTTACATTAAGTTGTTATTTCTCCTGCATCAAAACCAATGTTAGAACAAAAACGTTTCAACCATACAGCTTCTTTACAAGCATGGGTAGCTGTCATGCATTCAGCCTCTGTAGTGGACAAAGTGACTATAGCCTGCCGCTTGCTCATCCAACTCACTGCACCACCATTCTACATGAAAACGTATCCACTGGTGGATCTCCTGCGCTTAATGTCCCCTGCCCAATCAGAATCTACATATCCACGAATGCTGAGAGTCTTTTGTGATTCAACCGAATTCCCATGGTAACACAATGCAAAATTTGAAGTTCCTTCAAATATCTAAATCTCTCTTCACAACATCCCAATGTATTCTACACGGATTTGCCATAAAATCCAACTAAGTACTCAGCAGCGGGCAATGTACGGTAGAGACCATTGCATACATGAACTTCCTCGCACTGGCATAGAATTTACCGCTTGGTCATGTCCTCCATCTCGGTAAGATATTTTGGATAGTCTTCAACAGATAGCTTCGTTCCCTACAAAACTGAAACAACTAGCTGCTTGCAATCATTCTTACAAAATCTCTCTAGAATAGTCCTTATATACTTACTCTATGCGGGCAAAAGCTTTCTATTCTTCCTGTCCACGGATATCTACATCCCCAAAATATACCATGCTGCAGATCCTTCATTTTGAACTTAGCGGACAACTAAGACTTAAGATCAGTATTAGCTTGCTATTTCCTATAGACAACATATCATCAACATAAGAGAAATAACAAGCGCCGGTCATTTTCGACTTTATAATAATACCACGATTGATAAAGAATTTTGATCTCCACAAAAGCCTAAAGATAATACATAGAGTATCAAATTCACAGTACCATTCTAGAGGCTGCTTTAGCCGCGCAGACTTTTTAATTTATATACGGTTTTTCTTTACCTTTTCAACAAGAGAATTTTCGAGGGTTGGGACATATAGATTTCTTCTTCAAGATCACCATGAAGAAACTGTTGTCTTCACATCCATTTGTTCAACCTCTAAGTCATAAGGCTGCTGCAAGAGTGATAAATAGAAATCTAATGGGCCGATGACTTTTGCTACGAGGAGAAAATATTTCCCCATAGTCAATTCTCTCTACCTGGGAATATCCCTTTGCAACCAGTCTTTCCTTGTATTTTTCTACACTGCCATCCAGACCAATCTTTTTCTTAAATACCCATTTACATCCCATAGGTTTTCTACCTTTAGGCAGGGCACCAGACTCCAGGTTTCATTTTTATCTAATGACGCCATTTCTTCCTCCATGGCTTCCAACCAAGAATCTGAATCAAACATTTTAATTGCCTCCTTTACAGTCCTAGGCTCATTAGTGCTAGAAATTAAAGCATAGGCACAAGTAGAATCAATTAATGAGAACCCATACCTATCTGGTTGTTTCCTTTCTCGAGTTGACCTTGTCACTGGCTGAGGCTGAGGTTCTTCTTCTTCAGAACTTTCAGAACTTTCAGAACTGCTTGAGCTCTCCTCAGTTTCAGGTACATTTTGAATCTTCAATTCCTCTCTCTTTGGTGTAGGAGGAATTGATGCTACATCCTTACTGTTTTCAGACTTTGTCTCTGACTGCAGATCCAAGGTGGAAGGTTTCAGCTCATGAAAAATTACACTCATGTTGTATACAACCTTCTCTGTAATAGGATTCCAAAGCTTGTATCCTTTAATGTTAGCACTATAGCCAATGAAAATACATTTGACAGTCTTGTTCTGTAGCTTAGATATTTTTACATCCGGCACATAAGCATATGCTTCACAACCAAAGACTCTAATATGTGTAAGGGCTTCTTACGGACCACACTTCATAGGTGTCTTATCAACAGGCGAGAGTTTAGGCCAGATTAACTAAAGTAACATCTGTTAGAGTAGCTTCAGCCGAACTTCTCCTCCAAACCAACACTGCAAGCATGCCCGTTGCTCTCTCCATCACTGTCCTATTGAACCTTTCTACAACTCCATTCTGCTATGGAGTATAAGGTGTAGTCTTGTGTCTTTTGATTCCATGGTCTTTACAGTATCTTTCAAATTCATCAGAACAGAATTCACTGCCATTATCAGTCCTTTAGCATTTTATTTTTCTACCAGTCTAATTTTCAACAAGATTTTTAAACTCCTTAAATTGAATGAACACTTCTGATTTACTTTTTAAAAAATAAACAAATGCTCTCCTTGAATAGTCATCAATGAATGACACATATTATCTTGATTTAGACAATGAAGGAACATTCACTAGACCAAACACATCTGAATGGATATAATCTAACAAACCAGAAGATTTATGAGGACTGTCATAAAATGAAACACGGTGCTGCTTTCCATATATAATGTGTTCATAGAATTCAAATTCGAAATTACAATCTTCAAGCCCCTCAACAAGATTTTTGTTCTTTAAGGTTTTTAAACATTTTTCTCCTATGTGGCCTAACCTATGATGCCAAAGCATAGTTTTCTCTGTAGAAAGTTTTACTTCCGTAGAGTTTAGATAATTAGGGATATTTTCCTCTTTACCTCCATGAGCAGCTTCCAGTGACTTCGAGAAAACACTGTTACATTGAACAACTTGTGCATCCAACTTGTACAGGGTACCAATTTGAGCACCTCTAGCCAACACCATTGAACCTGTAGTCATCTTACAGCCACTTCCCGAGAACAAGACTTGTACTCCGATATCATTAAGCGTACTTGACACACCGACTTGACACTCATGGAGGTTTTAGCCTGTATTGTTTGAGGCACATATTTCCAACGATCTCCCACTTGACGAAGATCATATATGCACCTCCAATGCATAAATAATACTTACTGCAAAACATGGGCACTAAGGCCCACTGAACTGGCACACCACCTGAACTTGTTTGTGCTCACTGGCTTCATCAATGCATCTGCAACATTCTCCAGAGTATCAAAATTTTCTAAATTGACCTTTCCATCCTCAAACATATCTTGTACAAAGTGGTATTGTACATCAATATGTTTCGTTCTGGCATGGAAAGTTGGATTCTTTGCTAGATAAATGGCACTCTCACTTTCACATAAAATTATTATTTCTCCTGCATCAAAACCAATGTTAGAACACAAACATTTCAACCATACAGCTTCTTTACACGCATGGGTAGCTGCCATGTATTTAGCCTCTATAGTGGACAAAGCGACTATAGCCTGCCGCTTGCTCATCCAACTCACTGGACCACCATTCAACATGAAAACGTATCCATTGGTGGATCTCCTACTATCAATGTCCCCTGCCCAATTAGAATCTACATATCCACGAATGCTGAGAGTCCTTTGTGATTCAATCAAATTCCCATGGTAACACAATGCAAAATCTGAAGTTCCCTTCAAATATCTAAATACTCTCTTCACAACATCCCAATGTATTCTACCTGGATATGCCATAAATTGACTAAGTACTCCCACTGCTTGGGCAATGTCTGGCCTTGTACAGACCATTGCATACATGAGACTGCCTACTGCACTAGCATAGGGTACACTGGTCATGTCCTCCATCTCAGTAGGAGATTTTGGACAGTCCTCAACAGATAGCTTCGTTCCTTGCATGACTGGAACATCTAACTGCTTGCAATCATTCATACAAAATCTCTCTAGAACAGTCCTTATATACTTACTCTGACTGAGCCAAAGCTTTCTATTCTTCCTGTCCCTGGATATCTCCATCCTTAAAATATACCTTGCCACACCAAGATCCTTCATTTCGAACTTAGCAGACAACTGAGACTTAAGATCAAAAATCATTAACTTGCTATTTCCTATGAAATAACATATCATCAACATAAGAGCAATAACAAGCACTTGATCATTTTCAGCTTTATAATATACACAATGATTAGATTTTGATCTCACAAAGCCTAAAGATAATACATAAGTATCAAATTTCTGGTACCACATTCTAGGAGACTGCTTTAACCCATACAGAGACTTCTTTAATCTGCATACGACTTTTTCTTTACCCTTTTCAACAAAGTGATTAGGCTGGGACATATAGATTTCTTCTTCAAGATCGCCATGAAGAAATGTTGTCTTCACATCCATTTGTTCAACCTCTAAGTCATAAGCTGCTGCAAGTGACAATAGAAATCTAATGGATGTCAGCTTTGCTACAGGAGAAAAGATTTCCCCATAGTCAATTCACTCTACCTGGGAATAACCCTTTGCAACTAGTCTTGCCTTGTATTTTTCTACACTGCCATCCAGACCAATCTTTTTCTTAAATACCCATTTACAGCCCACAGGTTTTCTGCCTTTAGGCAAGGGCACCAGACTCCAGGTTTCATTTTTATCTAATGATGCCATTTCTTCCTCCATGGCTTCCAACCAAGAATCTAAATTAGAAATTTTAATTGCCTCCTTTATAGTCCTAGGCTCATCAGTGCTAGAAATTAAAGCATAGGCACAAGTAGAATCAATTAATGAGAACCCATACCTATTTGGTTGTTTCCTTTCTTGGGTTGACCTCCTCACTGGCTGAGGCTGAGGTTCTTCTTCTTCAGAACTTTCAGAACTTTCAGAACTGCTTGAGCTCTCCTCAGTTTCAGGTACATTTTGAATCTTCAATTCCTCTTTCTCTTGTGTAGGAGGAATTGATGCTACATCCTTACTGTTTTCAGACTTTGTCTCTGACTGCAGATCCAAGGTGGAAAGTTTCAGCTCATGAAAAATTACACTCATGTTGTATACAACCTTCTCTGTAATAGGATTCCAAAGCTTGTATCCTTTAATGTTATCACTATAGCCAATGAAAATACATTTGACAATCTTATTCCCTAGCTTAGATCTTTTTACATCCGGCACATAAGCATATGCTTCACAACCAAAGACTCTAATATGTGTAAGAGAGGGCTTCTTACCATACCACGCTTCCATAGGTGTCTTATCAACAAGAGTAGAGTTTGGAGATCGATTAACTAAGTAACATGCAGTAGCAATAGCTTCAGCCCAAAACTTCTCCTCCAAACCAGCACTACTAAGCATACTTCGTGCTCTCTCCATCACTATCCTATTGAACCTTTCTGCAACTCCATTCTACTGTGGAGTATAAAGTGTAGTCTTGTGTCTTTTGATTCCATGGTCTTTACAGTATCTTTCAAATTCATCAGAACAAAATTCACTGCCATTATCAATCCTTAAGCATTTGATTTTTCTACCAGTATGATTTTCAACAAGATTTTTAAACTCCTTAAATCGACTGAACACTTTTGATTTACTTTTTTAAAAATAAACAAATGCTCTCCTTGAATAGTCATCAATGAATGACACATATTATCTTGATTTAGACAATGAAGGAACATTCACTGGACCAAACACATCTGAATGGATATAATCTAAAAAACCAGAAGATTTATGAGGACTGTCATAAAATGAAACACGGTGCTGCTTTCCATATATACAGTGTTCACAGAATTCAAATTCGAAATTACAATCTTCAAGCCCCTCAACAAGATTTTTGTTCTTTAAGGTTTTTAAACCTTTTTCTCCTATGTGGCCTAACCTATGATGCCAAAGCATAGTTTTCTCTGCAGGAAGTTTTACTTCCGTAGAGTTTAGATAATTAGGGATATTTTCCTCTTTACCTCCATGAGCAACTTCCAGTGACTTCGAGGAAACACTGTTACATTGAATAGCTTGTGCATCTAGCTTGTACAGGGTACCAATTCGAGAACCTCTAGCTAGCACCATTGAACCTCTAGTCATCTTACAGCCACTTCCTGAGAACAAGACTTGTACTCCGATATCATTAAGCTTACTGACAGAAAGAAGATTTTGAGCCAAACCTGGTATGTGCATCACATCATTGATCCCCTTTATTCTTCCATTAGGGAATTGGATTCTGACTCTTCCATAGCCAACAATTTCCAAAGTTGAATCACTCGCCAAGTACACCTTTCCACCATTGTATTCTTCATACTTTTTGAACCATTCTCTATGAGATGTCATGTGGAATGATGCTCCTCAATCAACCAAACATCATTCCATGCCTGAGTAGCCAAGGCTGCAATGAAGGCATCACCATCACTATGAGAAGAACCGTTATTGGAAGAGCCCTTCTTCTTTTTCTCCTCTTTACAATCCTTTCGAACATGACCAGGTTGCCCAAAGTTCCAACATTTCACCTTGGAATTCTTGCCAGTAGACTTTGATCTCCCTTATGATTTCGATTTGGACTTCTTGTCCTTCTTCTTCCCTTTGTCTTTTGACCTTCCTCTGATAGCAAGAGCTTGCTTAGCTATCTCAGAAGATTTTTTTCTCATCTCTTCTGATAGCAAAGAACCAACAACATCTTCCATCTTGAAACTAGATGTTGTACTCCCAATAGCCATCACCAGATGATCCCAAGAGTCTGGAAAAGAACACAATAGAAGCATACAATGATCTTTTTCTTCAATCTTTACACCAACATATGTTAATTGAGCGAGTAGCATGTTAAATGCATTCAAATGATTAGCTACATACCCTCCTTCCTGCATTCTCAAAGAGTAGAGCTTCTTTCTCAAAAACAACATATTCACCAAGGATTTCCCTTGATAAATGAATGCTAGTCTCTTCCACAAGAGAGAGGTAGTCTTCTCTTCATGCACATTGAGAAGAACTGAGTCTGCCAAACATAGCCTTATCAGCCCCTTAGC
>VDFB02097171.1:0-67746 GCA_007258455.2 Sequoia sempervirens
GCATCATTTAATATTTTTTGTCTTAGAGCTATATGTGATAAGGATGTTTCCATGAATTAGGGGGGTTTTACACCGTAAACAATGAATTTTGGTTTCAGTTTAGCTCCTTCAGGAGCTTTGAGGAGCTCTTGAGAGTAGATCTTAACAACTAATTTCTAGCTAATTCTAAGGAATTAATCCTAAATTATTTCTTAACTAATGATTATTCAGACTCTAATAACTTAGTTCAAACTTCACCTCACTTATTTGCAATTGATTCATGAAGGATTAAGCTAAAAGTCAAATTTACTCTTAATCTAAAATTTAGAATTGAAATTTACTTGAAAAGAGAATCTATTTACGTTTGCTAGAAACTAAATATTAATCTAGAAAACTGTAACACAAAATTCCATGAATTAATTCTAAACAAGCTTTAGTTTTGTCTTCTCATAAGTCATCGTTATCTCTCCCATTAAAATCCACATGCATTTAAAAATAAATATTAAGTCTAATTCCTATGAACAACAATTAAATCTACAATGAATGAATGAATATTAATCTACAATAAAGCATAATGAACTATCTTGAGAACACAATGAAATTAATGTAAGATTATAAATAATTGTAGTCACTAACAATGATTAAACAAAGATCAGCATTCCTAACTTTCCAATTGACACAAATTAAACATAAATCAACTAAATCAAATAACATAACTCAAGGTCATCTCCTTCGGTTGAGCGGGCCCTGCTCTTCCTTTGGTGGGACCTTAAACACCGAGATTCAAATTAAATCCTTATTTGCATTCAAATCGGCCCAAATAGGTGAGTAGAATAAGAGTGCGTATTACAAACATTACAATGTTTAAGTGAAAGATTAACTAACCTTGCACTAAATCTAAGGATGGACATTTGTAGGTATATCCATTTATTTGAATACAAAATCATGGCACTTCCCGCCAAGATACAAAGTGGTAAAACTAAAACTAAATAGAACTGAAAGAATCATAAAGAAATCCACCACATAATAGCTGAACAAGAAGTTTCTAAATGGACTGAATAAGTTAATTCAAAATTGATAAATTGGGATCTAGTTGGAGTGATCAGGAGCAAGATAGATTTCAATTTTGTCAAATAGAGAATTTAACTCGTCCACCTCATGAATTAAGCATTTAATCAACCAAATAGAATCCTCAAGGATAGGATGCTATTATGACAACAAATATTTCAAATTGCATAATCATTCCATCATTAATCATCATTAAAAAGCAACACATTTAATGAAAAATGTCATTTGTAATATATCCTCAAATTAGTTAAATATAAGATAAAACAAGCAAACATATAAGTATATAATCTACCGCCAGTATAGTTAATTAACAACATAATAAATTCTTTGCAAACATAAAATGATCAATTAAAGTATAATTTTGAGCACTCATCACATTCAAAGTTGTCAAAGATGTCATCAAGCCTTGTAGAACCTTGGAGAAGACCTACAAGTTGCAAATCAGGAATTTGGATTTGGAAATCACTCGGGAAGGATAGAGCAGGAAAAGAAGAGTAGGATCACCTTTTTGAAGTTGCAGAAAATCCCAACTGGACTGATTCACCACTTCTGGCAAATGAGTCCCAATTATAGTCAATTTTGAGCACTTTGCAAATTTGGATACCCTTTTGGTAGAAACTTGTTCCTACACGGTTTCTCAGAAATAGGATTGATTCGCCCAACTTGGCGAATGAGTCCCAGTCACTAGTAAAACTAGAATTTCTAGTGATTCAAACCTCCATTTAGCCATCTCTAGTTTCCTAGGTGCACACCTTCTTGTCTTCAGTTTGTTTCATTTCATTCACATTTCTAGGTCATTTACTGTTAGTTTGTATTCAATTATGGTTTGGTATTGCATCTTGCATTTCATTGTCTTTTCCAAGTTTAAACTTGGTGGTGAATCCCTCATTAGAAGATATTCAACCCCTAGAACAAATCTCTTGCAAGATCTCTTTCTCTTTTGCATTAATATTTCAAGGGTTTGTTCTTGAGTGGAAGTTAGTGAAACTGGCCCTTTTAGGTCCTAAACCATTGAAAGGAAGAAAAATAATTTTCCACCTTCCATTTTGGTGAACCTAGCTTTTGAGAATTATAATTGTAACATCCTGCTACGCAACCCCGAAGGATAAGAGCCAAAAGAGGACAAGATAAAAAAAATTGATAACATAACGAATAACTTGCACACAACACAGTTTACAATACAATAAAATGACCACATACAAGGCCAAGTATGGCCTAATATAGCCCAAGGGAGAGAATTAATCTACCCTCCAAAGAAAAATCAGACGAGCAATTAAGATAGCTCTAGGGAAAATGCTCCAGAACCATAACAACACTACTATGAAACTTGCAATGTTGCTCTGGAACCTTAATAGCGCTGCTACAGAACTTGCAACTCGGCTCTGCTCTGGAACTTCTGCTCTAGAACTTTCAACTCGGCTCCGGAACTTCTAACTCTGCTCTAGAACTTCTACTCCAGAAGTTTCAACTTGGCTCTGGAACTTCCAACTCTACTTTGAAACTTCTACTCCGGAACTTTCAATTTGGCTCCAGAACCTTTACAACGCTGCTTCGAAACTTTCAACACTGCTCTAGAACCTTAACAATGCTACTCTGAAACTTTCAATGCTGCTCCAGAACCTTTAACAGTGCTGCTCTAGAACTTGAACAGTGCTAATCCAAAACTTTTGTAGCACTCCTCCGGAACTTGCAACACTGCTCTAGAACCTTTCGCAGCACTTCTTTGAAACTTGCAATGCTACTCTAGATCCTCTGTAGCACTGCTCCAGAACTTGCAACACTACTCTAGAACCTCTCCAACACTACTTCAGAACTTGCAACATTGCTCCGGAACTTGAAAAAAAGGTGACGTTGCTCCAAAACCTTAGCGGACCATAAACATGAAGGAAAAATATAACCAAGATGTAATTTTTGAATGGAAAATATTGAAGCAAAAGCCATAATGATCATCCTAATACAAGAAAGTCTAACACCAACATCAAAACTCCTAATCCAAGTATAAATCATCACATTTCTTCTCTTTTAAATTATATGATTAAATTCTCACTCTCAAGCGAGTACAATATACATAAAATAATATACATGACATAAAAGACATAGCCATGAAATAAAATACATCAACATATAAGACAAGAACAAAAGGGATCAGCTTTTCCTAGTTCTCCAGTAACTTGTATACCGATCCCCAATGGTGGTGGCAATGCCTCCCTACCATGTGGAATCAAAAGAGGCCACCCCACCGTGCTCAGAGGTAGTCACAAGGCCCAAGCAACAAACAAGGCATGGATAACAAATGGCCAACACTCACGCCAGACAAAGAGAAAACATGGAATACAACGCATTATGCCAATATCACAACAAGCAGATGCTCCTATAATGACATGTCAGGTACAAGTCATGACTACAGAGGTATAGGTAGGAAAGTGTGGACTAGGTGAAATGTCATCATGTGTGCTTGAAGGAATGGCACCACATGGAATCAAATACGTCTCTCCTATAGATGAGTAAAAATCAAACATGCCCGAATCAACGCCCTGCAGATGGATAACTCAATGCCTGCAGATGGATAGGCCTTCTCATTTAACCAAACGAGAAATCCAAAAACCAATATGAAACATGGAAAATCCACTAATATCCATCACAAAATCTTTTTAAAATGGTCAAACAAACATTGCTGCTAATCACTCAAATAGTTGATTACAATCATGAAGTAGAGGCATAAAAATTCAAGTGCCTGGTTTAAAATTCTAAACCTGGCCTAGTTCAGATTTTGGCATTCCAAGTTGGAATCCACCATCAATTTTCAATTTTCAGACCCATAATGTGGTGTTGTACATGAAAATGTCATTTAAGGCAAGGCTGGGCAAAAACATGAAAAATAAAAGTGTTTGGATTAAAAATTGGATGAAGACCCAGATCATATTTTAATGTGTCTACATGGAATCCAATTTTATTTAACATTTTTATTAGACGGTTAAAGAGTAGCAAACAAAAAATGTCATTTAATAAGAGGACACAATTTTTTCCCAAAAACGAAAGTGTCTAGAATGAAAATATGCCAGAGACCCAATTGAGGTCTTGGAATTTTTACTTGGATTCCATATTTGTCTTGCATTTTTAATGGGTGGTTTAAGAGCAGCAATGAAAAACATGTTATCGGGCAGCACAAATTTTGGCCGAAAGGAAAGTGTTTGAAATGTGTTTTGGACTCCAACCCAGTTGAGATTTGGGCATTTTTGAATGAGTCCCAAATCTGGATTTGAGTTTAAACTAAGGGATTTGTACAAATTTAGAAAATATTCAAACTGTCTCCAAATAAATTCCATAACTAGACTGAAACAAAAATGCAACAACTAAAAAGCTATAACGACACCCAGAGCAGCCAAGATTCTCAAAACATTTAAACATGCACTCATGCATCCATTTATAACTCAGAAATTCAAGAAAGATGCAGAAAAATACCTCAAATTTTCCCAAATATGAAATGAAGAAATGCTCTCTCGGTAAGGTGCGACGAAATTCCAAAACGAAGCAGCAAGACAACATAGCTATGCTGAACCTACAGAGCCACTGCCCACAAATTCCTTCTTGAAATTTTTCCATGATTCTTCCCAACTCAACTGCCCAAATTGTGGGGTTTTTTCGTCTTTCCCCAAAACATATTTTTTCTTCTCTCCCCAAAAAGAATGAATCTCCCCCAAAACCAAAAAGAATATATATTTTTCAAAGATAAGGTTTCCCCTTTTTTTTTTTTTTTTCTTTTTTAACTCAACTCCTCCACACAATAAAATGAAATAAAACATTTTATTAAGAAAAATAATAATGCTCTCAAATGAAAATCACTAAATATCTAATATCCCCCTTTCATATAAAAATAACAATTTAATTCCAATTGACCAAATACACAAAGCTCCCCAAAAAATTAATAAAATCATTTATAAATTCCAAATGAAATATATCATTCTCTCGAATGATAAATAAAAATCATTTAAAATATCATATTTTAAAATCTCATGGATAAAACCATTTAAATATAAAATCAACTGAGCACAATGAAATACGATATATGAAATCATGAAAAGATGACAACGGAACCACATCAAGACACTGTCAACCAATTAAATATAGATATAACCACATAAGATAACAAAAACCAAGAACAAATACCTATATGAGACAGACTAGAAAACTACATGCAACAGAAAGTTGTGCTGGAACATATGGCTGAAAGGTGCTTTGGAAGTTACTGTTAGGTAATTGGACGGTAAGACAGTAATAAAGAAAAGACTGCCCTAACAAGGTATAGTGGGATAGGGTAGGGGACATTTGGCTTGTGACTAACTCCAGTAACCACCATTGGGGATATGAGTATGCTCAAGCTTGAGTATCTAGGCAGAGTCGATACTTAGTACCTGCACCACTTCCAATTACACATCAAAGTACATGTACATTTGTATATATCATATAGTCAAATCAACATTAATCATCAGGAAGGGAGTCATGATATCGTAAGCCTTTCAAATATGAGTGTTACGACATCATCCCTTTCCTATCCATAATCATACATAAGTAATGATAACAATATATAAGCATATAAGCATGCAATCCAGAATAATAACTAATCATCAATGTCTAATCTCATTATAACAGTATTTAGCAGTTAGAATACCAAATCAAAATCAAATGCTATCTTACCAACCTGATATTAGAGAGGTGTTACATCCTCCCTCCCTAAGATTTGACTTACTCCTGGAAGTCATGTAAACTCAATATGCAGCCATGTCACACATTAGTACTCAAAATATAATAATCAACACTAAATGATTGTATTTCATTACAAGGATCATAAATATAATATACATCATTCATCACAAAATGAAATGGAAAGGACATCCATATATCATTCACCTTTCTAAGAATCACTATCAATATATAATTGCCATATTCCTTTCTCATAAAATGTCAACATGAAACAAAATAACATGGTTAAGCTTGCTAACATCACATGTGCCACAATTTTTGAAATATGCATTTTATTTTAACATCCACATTGATCCAATGATACATCAATTTCCATTTCAAAAAGGGTAAAGAAGATGCATAAGCACTCAATTCTTTCCAAACCGCCATGATTTGCAACAATATTTGTTTACCAAACACTTCCAATCTCACACATGAGAACATATTTGACATCAGTTTCAACCAAAATATAACAATTTATGCTTTCTACAACACAATAAACCAACTTTTGAACTTTTCATATGAATCTATATCCAAAATGAAAAATGCATTTAGGCATACATACATACATAACTGGGAATCACATCACAAGGCTACACAAGGCTCCATTTGGACACCGGTAAGCAACATACTAATCCATGACACATAGTCCATGAGTGAAGAGCCAATGTCCATCTCACATAATCCATACCTCACACTCAGTGGTTTGATGGCGTTAGGCCACACACACACGGTGAGACCATCCAAACAAGACCACAATGACCTATCTCTTGTTGAATAAGGTGGTTAGCCTCCAAGAAATAGTCATCACACATAGATGGGTAGTGGGTCCTAACTGTGAAACAACCTCACATACCCCCATCCTCAAGGTTCCCTGTGTCTACTTCCTCATATTCACTCATTCGAGTCTATCTCTCCCGTTCTCGACGAGGAATCGCATTGCAACACAAGACCAACATTCGAAAACAACAAATAGAAAACTAGTTTAGCCACCAAAGATCATAAATAAATATCAAATAAAGATTCAATAAAGCAATAAAGCAAGAAATGCATGCAATTTCAACACTAAATCAAATGTAACGTCATCATGTGGCATGGACTCGCCAAGTGGCCCACACTCTACTTGGCTATTTGCATGGAATGTGCACCTCAACCACATCTTGCATCGCGTCTTAGTGTGACATGGTTATACGCCATATAGAGAAGGAACATACTAATCATACACCACATGGCAGTGTGTCTGTGGCTCCGTAGAAGTAGGCAAGCGTAGAACACACCCCACATAGCGATACGTCATGGAAAAAGGAACATGCAATTACTCGTTGTAGCCAGACGTATACATGGCATCGTGGTAGAACATGTGTAGATATTGAATAAATAGTGAATATGTGAGTATATAAATATAGGGATACTCGAGCCTCACCTCTCATGTGGATGAGGTCGACTCGCTAATGCTAGCTCAATGTCCCTAGGGATGGCAAGGAAAAACTAACAAGCCAATGCTTTTGTACACAAAATTGTGGGAATTAGGCTAGCACATATGGATCAAGTACCCTGATCCATCATAAGGGGAAGTAGTGAGTACTTTCCTCGGGATTGGTTGTGCTAAGAACGCTCTGCGCAGCAACATGTGTATGCTGCACACTCTGCCCAAGGAACTTTGTGGCTGCTACTACCCCATCATGGATTGAGGGACTAGAGAACCAAGAGAAGAGATTCTAAGAAACTAACTTTTGGTTACTCTTAATACATATGTAAATTTCAACTGCACATGGGTTGGCCCTCAATTGGGTAACAAACATACAAGCACACATAATGGTATGGTTAATCCCACACCCCAAATACAACATATCCTTCCTGGATGGGTACATAGTCTCACCATCCCATGGGCACACAAAGCAAGTACAGGGTATTTACAACACTCAACCTGCGCACTAATACAGGATGTTCACATAACAGGGAGTACCTTTTTCCAATTTCTTGTTACCAAAATAAAACCATTATCCACCTCTAATTATGTAAAAATAGTACAATTTTCCAAGAACATGTACTCCCAACATCCATACAATACATCATAGTGCTACATGAAGTAAATCAGCAATTCCATGATAACTCTCACATTCAAATTCAATTTTATTAAGCCATAAAACACCTTACTACACACATATGTTAACCACATTTATTTCCCACACATAGTGCAATATCATTACAATGTTTACTCAAGATAGAGTATGCAACATTATCACTTCAACATTCATTTAACATCTTGCATTTTGATTCCAGATACCACAATTTAACATCTACATGATCTCATAAAACTTGACAATTAAAGTTGGGGACTATAGTCCTCACCAACAAGATGCACCTATCATGCAATTATCATTAACATGCAAATGGTTTCATGAATCCCTTTTACCAAACACTTTCAATCTCACACATGAAAACATATTTGACATCATTTTCAACCAAAATATAACAATTTATGCTTTCTACAACACAATAAACCAACTTTTGAACTTTTCATATGAATCTATGTCCAAAATGAAACATGCATTTAGGCATACATACATACATCACTGGGAATCACATCACAAGGCTACACAAGGGTCCATTTGGAGACCGGTAAGCAGCATACTAATCCATGATACATAGTCCATGAGCCAAGAGCCAATGTCCATTCACATAATCCATACCTCACACTCAGTGGTTTGATGGTGTTAGGCCACACACACACGGTGAGACCATCCAAACAAGACCACAATGACCTATCTCTTGTTGAATAAGGTGGTTAGCCTCCAAGAGATAGTCATCACACATAGGTGGGTGGTGGGTCCTAACTGTGAAACAACCTCACATACCCCCATCCTCAGGGTTCCTTGCATCTACTTCCTCATATTCACTCAATTGAGTCTATCTCTCCTGTTCTCGATGAGGAATCACATTACAACACAAGACCAACATTTGAAAACAACAAATAGAAAACTAGTTTAGCCACCAAAGATCATAAATAAATATCAAATAATGATTCAATAAAGCAATAAAGAAAGAAATGCATGAAAGTTCAAGAATAAATCAAATGTAACGTCGTCATGCGGCATGGACTCGCCAAGTGGCCCAAGCACTACTTGGCTATTTGCATGGAATGTGCACCTCGACCACATCCTACATCGCGTCTCAGCATGACATGGTTATACGCCGGCCAGAGAAGGTACATACTAGTCATACACCACATGGCAGTGTGTCTGTAGCTCTGCAAAAGTAGGCAAGCGTAGAACACACCCCACATAGCGATACGTTGTGGAAAAAGGAACATGCAATTACTCATTGTAGCTAGACGTATACATGGCATCATGGTAGAACACGTGTAGATATTGAATAAATAGTGCATATGTGAGTATATAATTATGGGGATACTCGAGCCTCACCTCTCATGTGGACAAGGTCGACTCGCTAATGCTAGCTCAATGTCCCTAGGGATGGCAAGGAAAAACTAACAAGCCAATGCTATTGTACACAAAATTGTGGGGATTAGGCTAGCACATATGGATCAAGTACCCTGATCCATCATAAGGGGAAGTAGTGAGTACTTTCCTCGGGATTGGTTGAGCTAAGAATGCTCTGCGCGGCAACATGTGTACGCTGCACACTCTGCCCAAGGAACTTTGTGGCTGCTACTACCCTATCATGGATTGAGGGACTAGAGAACCAAGAGAAGAGATTCTAAGAAACTAACTTTTGGTTACTCTTAATAGATATGTAAATTTCAACCACACGTGGGTTGACCCTCAATGGGGTAACAAACATACAAGCACACATAATGGTATGGTTAATCTCACACCCCAAATACAACATATCCTTCCTGGATGGGTACATAGTCTCACCATCCCATGGGCACACAAAGCAAGTACAGGGTATTTACAACACTCAACATGCACACTAATACAAGATGTTCACATAACAGGAAGTACCTTTTTCCAATTTCCTGTTACCAAAATAAAACCATTAGCCACCTCTAATTATGTAAGAATAGTACAATTTTCCAAGAATATGTACTCCCAACATCCATACAATACATCACAGTGCTACATGGAGTAAATCAGCAATTCCATGATAACTCTCACATTCACATTCAATTTTATTAAGCGGTAAAACACCTTACTACACACATATGTTAACCACATTTATTTCCCACACATAGTGCAATATCATTACAATGTTTACTCAAGATAGAGTATGCAACATTATCACTTCAACATTCATTTAACATCTTGCATTTTGATTCTAGATACCACAATTTAACATCTACATGATTTCATAAAACTTGACAATTAAAGTTGGGGACTATAGTCCTCACCAACAAGATGCACCTATCATGCAATTATCATTAACATGCAAATGGTTTCATGAATCTCTTTTACCAAACACTTCCAATCTCACACATGAGAACATATTTGACATCATTTTCAACCAAAATATAACAATTTACACTTTATACAACACAATAAACCAACTTTTGAACTTTTCATATGAATCTATATCCAAAATGAAACATGCATTTAGGCATACATACATACATCACTGGGAATCACATCACAAGTCTACACAAGGGTCCATTTGGACACCGGTAAGCAACATACTAATCCATGATACATAGTCCATGAGACAAGAGCCAATCTCCATCTCACATAATCCATACCTCACACTCAGTGGTTTGATGGTGTTAGGCCACACACACACGGTGAGACCATCCAAACAAGACCACAATGACCTATCTCTTGTTGAATAAGGTGGTTAGCCTCCAAGAGATAGTCATCACACATAGGTGGGTGGTGGGTCCTAACTGTGAAACAACCTCACATACCCCCATCCTCAGGGTTCCTTGCGTCTACTTCCTCATATTCACTCAATTGAGTCTATCTCTCCTGTTCTCGATGAGGAATCACATTACAACACAAGACCAACATTTGAAAACAACAAATAGAAAACTAGTTTAGCCACCAAAGATCATAAATAAATATCAAATAAAGATTCAATAAAGCAATAAAGCAAGAAATGCGTGCAATTTCAACACTAAATCAAATGTAACATCGTCATGCGGCATGGACTCGCCAAGTGGCCCATGCACTACTTGGCTATTTGCATGGAATGTGCACCTCGACCACATCCTACATCACGTCTCAGCGTGACATGGTTATACGCCAGCCAGAGAAGGAACATACTAGTCATACACCACATGGCAGTGTGTCTGTGGCTCCGCAGAAGTAGGCAAGCATAGAACACACCCCACATAGCGATACGTCTCAGAAAAAGGAACATGTAATTACTTGTTGTAGCTAGATGTATACATGGCATCATGGTAGAACATGTGTATATATTGAATAAATAGTGCATATGTGAGTATATAAATATGGGGATACTCGAGCCTCACCTCTCATGTGGACGAGGTTGACTCGCTAATGCCAGCTCAATGTCCCTAGGGATGGCAAGGAAAAACTAACAAGCCAATGCTATTGTACACAAAATTGTGGGGATTAGGATAGCACATATGGATCAAGTACCCTAATCCATCATAAGGGGAAGTAGTGAGTACTTTCCTCGGGATTGGTTGAGCTAAGAACGCTCTGCGCGGCAACATGTGTACGCTGCACACTCTACCCAAGGAACTTTGTGGCTGCTACTACCCCATCATGGATTGAGGGACTAGAGAACCAAGAGAAGAGATTCTAAGAAACTAACTTTTGGTTACTCTTAATATATATGTAAATTTCAACCGCACGTGGGTTGGCCCTTAATTGGGTAACAAACATACAAGCACACATAATGGTATGGTTAATCTCACACCCCAAATACAACATATCCTTCCTAGATGGGTACATAGTCTCACCATCCCATGGGCACACAAAGCAAGTATAGGGTATTTACAACACTCAACATGCGCACTAATACAGGATGTTCACATAACAGGGAGTACCTTTTTCAAATTTCCTCTTACCAAAATAAAACCATTATCCACCTCTAATTATGTAAGAATAGTACAATTTTCCAAGAACATGTACTCCCAACATCCATACAATACATCACAGTGCTACATGGAGTAAATCAGCAATTCCATGATAACTCTCACATTCACATTCAATTTTATTAAGGGGTAAAACACCTTACTACACACATATGTTAACCACATTTATTTCCCACACATAGTGAAATATCATTACAATGTTTACTCAAGATAGAGTATGCAACATTATCACTTCAACATTCATTTAACATCTTGCATTTTGATTCCAGATACCACAATTTAACATCTACATGATCTCATAAAACTTGAAAATTAAAGTTGGGGACTATAGTCCTCACCAACAAGATGCACCTATCATGCAATTATCATTAACATGCAAATGGTTTCACGAATCCCTTTTTCTCTACACTTTTACTTAATTTAGAACGATTTTATATTCATATTATACATGTTCCATGATTATGAATGCAACTTGGGGACTTAGGTCCTTTACCCAAGGTTTCATCTAATAAAATAAATCTTCATGAATGCATAAAATTTACTTGTAAGAGACAAGCATACCATGGATTTCAATACACCACACATTCAAAGATAGGCATCTTCATTAAATCAATGAGAAGAGAGAGAGGGAGATAAAGATTTACAGTCCTGACACAAGCACGAATGCAAAAATGGTTTCATCATCACACAATCACTTTGACACAAATGCATCAATCATGTGAGAGCATACAATAATCTCTATGAACTAACAACATGATCATTCATTTTCTATTACCGTATTTAATAATCTCAAAGCCATGTATAACATGTATAAGAAACTCCAAAACCACATAGGGTCAATCTAGCAATCACTTGCACAATGAGGTAAAGCACAAGAAAGTATGCACCAAAAGCTTGTATGGTGAAGAAAATATCAAGATTCGAGAATAATACACACAAAAGAAACTTCTTGGCACCCTCAAGGTCAGACAGACCTTCCAATAGCATGAACTAAGAAACCAAGCAAGGATAATTTTAGGCAACACATGTCACCTACAACCCACCAACAACTAAGGTCCAACATGCCCACCCACAACATACGATATAGGGAAGTACTCAATCTCAACCTCAAGAGACTCTCAACCAAGGGAATCACTCCAATCCCATAGGGTAAAGCAAGACCTAGGAGACATCATTCCTCCACAACACAAGCTAGGGTTTGGGAAACTCAATCCTCTAAAATGCCATACCAAGGCACTCAAAGCAAGAGGTCCTATGACTATCTCGCCATAACAAGTGCTTGGAACACACACATCAAGCACACTGCAATCACATGGACTACAACCACACTCAAGAACACTCAAGGGTCACATCCCTCTAGATAAAAAAAGAGCCACACATCAAGAAGGAGACCAATAAAAATACACTCCTTGGTAGGCTCGAGGGTCTAACTAACCCTCAAAAAACATTCCTCAACATGGTATGTAAGGGGCGGAAAACAACAATAGTTGTTGTCGTCCACCACACACAACACACCAAGTAGGTAACAACCATAAGCAGGGATCCCAGTGCTGCAACATGGGCCCTACCTCTAACTTCGCCTCTGGCTCTACCCTTAGGGGCATCGTATAAGAAAAAAGGAACACATTAAAATAGATCATCACAAGGATGATCTAAACACTATACTAAGGCATAAACACTAATCAACAAGACTATGAAAACAATATAACAAGCTCACACCACACATGCTAAACACAGCATAACACAGAAGGCTCAAATACACCAGAGCTCCCAGTGTGTGAACATGGGCTCTGTTACCAGATGTAACATTCTGCTATGCAATCCTGAAGGATAAGAGCCAAAAGAGGACAAGGTAATTTTTTTTTGATAACATAACGAATAACTTGCACACAATGCAGTTTACAATACAATAAAAAGACCACATACAAGGCAAAGTATAGCCTAATGCAGCCCAAGGGAGAGAATTAATCTACCCTCCAAAGAAAAACTAGACAAGAGCAATTAAGATAGCTCTAGGGAAAATGCTTTGAAACCATAACACTGCTCTGAAACTTGCAATGCTGCTCTAGAACCTTAACAACGCTACTCTGGAACTTGCAACACTGCTCCGGAACTTGCAACTCGACTCCGAAACTTCTACTCCAAAACTTTCAACTTGGCTCCGGAATTTCTGACTCTGCTCTGAAACTTCTACTCTGAAACTTTCAACTCGGCTCTAGAACCTTTACAACGCTGCTCTGAATCTTTCTAGGCTGCTCTGGAACCTTAACAACACTGCTCCTGAACTTTCAGCGTTGCTCCAGAACCTTTAACAGCCCTGCTCCGGAACTTGAACAATGTTGCTCCAGAATTTCTGCAACATTGCTCTGGAACTTACAATGCTGCTTCGAAACTTGAACAACACTGCTCCAGAACCTTTGGCAGCACTGCTCTGAAACTTGCAACGCTAGTCTGTAACCTCTGCAACACTGCTCTAGAACTTGCAACGCTGCTCTAGAACTTCAACAACATTGCTCCAGAACCTTTGACAGCACTGCTCTGGAACTTGCAACGCTGCTCCAGAACTTGAACAAAAGGCGGTATTGCTCCAAAACCTTAGCAGATCATAAACATGAATGAAAAATACAACCAAGATCTAATTTTTGAATGGAAACTATTGAAGCAAAAGCCATAATGATCATCCTAATACAAGCAAGTCTGACACCAACATCAAAACTCGTAATCCAAGTATAAATCATCACATTTCTTCTCTTTTAAATTATATGATTACATTCTCACTCTCAAGCAAGTACAATATACATAAAAGAATATACATGAGATAAAAGGCATAGCCTTGAAATAAAATACATCAACATATAAGACGATAAAAAGAGGGATCAACTTTGCCTGGTGCTCTAGTAACCTATACGCCGGTCCCTAATGGTGGTGGCAATGCCTCCCTACCATGTGGAATCAAAAGAGGCCACCCCACCATGCTCAAAGGTAGTCACAAGGCCCAAGCCTCAAACAAGGCAAGGATAACAAATGGCCAACACTCATGCTAGACAAGGAGCAAACATGGAATACAACGCATTATGTCAATATCACAACAAGCAGATGCTCCTACAATGACATGTCAGGTATAAGTCATGACTATAGAGGTATAGGTATGAAAGTGTGGACTGGGTGAAATGTCATCATGTGTGCTTGAAGGAATGGCACCACATGGAATAAGATATGTCTCTCCTACGGATGAGAAAAAATCAAACATGCCCGAATCAACGCCCTACAGAAGGATAACTCAATGCCTGCAGATAGATAGGCCTTCTCGTTTAACCAAATGAGAAATCCAAAAACCAATATGAAACATGGAAACGTCACTAAGATCCATCATAAAAGCTTTTTAAAATGGTCAAACAAACATTGCTGCTAATCACTCAAATAGCTGATTACAATCATGAAGTAGAGGCATAAAAATTCACATGCCCAGTTTAAAATTATAAACCCAACCCATTTTCAGATTTTGGTGTTCCACATTGGAATCCACCATCAATTTTTGATTTTTGGACCTATAATGTGGTGTTGTACTAGAAAACATCATTTAAGGCAAGGTTGGGCAAAAACATGAAAAATAAAATTGTCCGGATTAAAAATCAGACAAAGACCCAGATCATATTTTAATGTGTCTACATGGAATCCAATTTTATTTCACATTTTTATCAGACAGTTAAAGAGCAGCAAACAAAAAATGTCATTTAATAAGAGGGCACAAATTTTGCCAAAAAACGAAAGTGTCTAGAATGAAAATCTGCCAGAGACCCAATTGAGGTCTTGGCATTTCTACTTGGATTCCATATTTGTTTTCATTTTTAATCGGTGGTTTAAGAGTAGCAATGAGAAATGTGTTACTAGGTGGCACAAATTTTGGCCAAAAGGAAAGTGTTTGAAATGTGTTTTGGACTCCAACCCAGTTGTGATTTGGGCATTTTTTGGTGAGTCCCATAGCTGGATTTGAGTTTAAACTGAGGGATTTATACAGATTTAGAAAAGATTCAAACTGTCTCTGAATAAATTCCATAACTAGACTGAAACAAAAATGCAACAACTAAAAAAACTATAATGACACCCAGAGTAGCCAATATTCTCAAAACATTTAAACATGCACTCATGCATCCATTTATAACTCAGAAATTCAAGAAAGACGTAGAAAAATAGCTCAAATCTTCCCAAATATGAAATGAAGAAATGCTCTCTCAGCAAGGCGCGGTGAAATTCCAAAACAGAGTAGCAAGATAAAATAGCCATGTTGAACCTCCGGAGCGACTTCCCACAAATTCCTTCTCGAAACTTCTCCATGATTCTTCCCAACTCAACTGCCCAAATTGTGGGGTTTTTTACTCTTTCCCCAAAACATAAATTTTCTTCTCTCCCCAAAAAGAATGAATCTCCCCCAAAACCAAAAAGAATATATATTTTTCAAAGATAAGGTTTCAACTTTTTTTTTTCTTTTTTTTTTTCAACTCAACTCCTCGACACAATAAAATGAAATAAAAAATTTTATTAAGAAAACTAATAATGCTCTCAAATTAATATCACTAAATATCCAATATCTCCTTTTCATATAAAAATAATAATTTAAATCCAATCGACCAAATACACAAAGCTCCCCAAAAAGATTAATAAAATCATTTATAATTTCTAAATGAAATATATCATTCTCTCAAATGATAAATAAAAATAATTTAAAATATCATATTTTAAAATCTCATGGATAAAACCATTTAAATATAAAATCAACTGAGCACAATGAAATACCATAGATGAAATCATGAAAAAGATGACAACGGAACCACATCAAGACACCGTTAACCAATTAAATATAGATATAACCACATAAGATATTAATGAAAACCAAGACCAAATACCTCAATGAGACAAACTGGAAAACCACATGCAACAGAAAGGTGTGCCGGAATATACAGCGGAAAGGTGCTCCGGAAGTTATCCTTAGGTAACTAGACGGTAAGACACCAATAAAGAAAACACTGCCCTAACAAGGTAAAATGGGCTAGGGTAGGGGACATTTGGCCTATGACTACCTCCAGTAACCACCATCAGGGATATGAGTATGCTCAGGTCTGAGGATCCAGGCAAAGTCGATACTCAGTACCTGCATCATTTCCAATTACACGTCAAAGTACATGTGCATTTGCATATATCATATAGTCAAATCAACGTTAATCATCAGGAAGGGAGTCATGATATCGTAAGCCTCTCAAATATGAGTGTTATGACATCATCCCTTTCTTATCCATAATTGTACATAAGCAATGATAACAATATATAAGCATATAAGCATGCAATCTAGAATAATAACTAATCATCAATGTCTAATCTCATTATAATAGTATTTAGCAGTTAGAATACCAAATCAAAATCAAATGCTATCTTACCAGCCTGATATTAGAGAGGTGTTACAATAATTCTGATTTGGAATGCATTATCATCCTAGATTTTTTTTGCATTATTATTATATTAGGATTTGCATTAGTTAAATTACATTCTAGGGTTTCAAAATTTTCATTAGTGAAAGCTCATATAGCTTGCATTTTTGCATTTAATTTTACTAAAAATCATTCAAAATCTAAATTTCCATCTCAAATACAGATCATAAAATGTAAAAAGCATAAAATTCAATTGAAAACTTTTGAATATTCTAAAAAAAAATCCTATTGGGACTCATTCGCCACCTTGCGTGAATTAGTCCCATTGCAAATTTTGAACTACATTTTATAAAGTTGAATTCCATATTTTTGAGCTTTTATTTGCTGTTAAAATCTTTATGTTTTAGTTTGCATACTTTTTGTTACATTCAAATCATTAGAAGTAGCATAATTTACATTCATTGCAATTGTGGATAGAATTAGGTTCTTCCATTTTTCATTCTCAGCATTAATTCATAGTTCAATTATATTGGATTACATTTGGAATTCATTAGAAAATGAAAAAAAAAACTAAAAACAATAAAAGAAACAAACAATAAATGGTTAACCTTAGAGAAAGCATATCATTCAAACCCTTTAGTAGTGATTACTTTGACATGTTAGATGAAGCCCTTGATGAATTCATCTCTCCTAGATCATCCACTAAAGGTTTGATACAAGAGGATGCAAGCATTGAAAATCATGATAATCATTAATTTTCTTCTCCCGATACCTCTATTATTAGTGACAAAGGTATCTTGGAGATAGGAGATACAATCATTGAGAATCATGAAAGTCATCCATGTATTTCCATTTGAAAATATATTATGACACGTGAGGCTAAGATCATGGCAACTACTTTACCTAGTCTCCATTCATCTCCCAACACCTCCCCTACTAGTGAGAATGCTTTAGTGAAAAAGGATGTAGTGTAATACCCCTCCGTGTCGGTTGTTCTGGTCTTGTGTGTGAGTATATGTGCATGCTTCATTGATCACTATGTTATTTGATTGTGTGGAAAATATCAAATGTTAGTAGTCATGTTTAAATAATTAATTTAAATCATAAGTGAATCTGCGAGGTTATTTAAAATATAATTAGAAATTAAAATAATAATCCATTAAATTAAATCAAATGATTTAGATCAAATGATCAAATTAAACTAATTTGTTAAAAGCACAAATGATATTATTAGATAAATTGATTTAATAATAATAATGAACAAAATAATCTCGAAAAGAAAATAATAAAAAGGAAGGCAATTGGAAAATGGAAAGTGAATAGTTTATTAATTAAATAAATTGTGATAAGATTTTTGGGAAGTGTAAAAGGCAAGAGAAGATGGAAAGAAACTTCACCTATCAAGTAATTGGAAGTCGAAGAGAATTGTAGAATATAAAGAAAATAAATAATAACTTTATTTAGTTTTGAGAGGAGGAAGAGGTCAGGGGGAATAGAGGGCAGCATCATTCGAATGCAAATGAACTCTAGGCGATGAAGTAAGTGTGCTCGGGATCTCTTTTGCATAAGCTGCCTCTGGAGAAGGATGCACGAGAGAAATAGCATGGTTTGAGTTTTGGGCCGCAACCTGAGGTATGTGCACTTATGATGACAACTCTTTTGAAATACTTTGGGTAGGTAGAGATTGCTTCTTGGCTAAATCAAATTCATTCCATGAATTGTCGGTTCGTTGCTTTGGTTGATTATTGGTTGCCTGGCGAATACACCTTAGAAGGCAAGTGTTGGTGTAAATGTTTTAAGATTCCATGAATTAGATTATGACTGCAATTATCTATGCAAATTTTGGTGCATAATGGCCTGAATTAATTGGAATGGTTTCATCTTCTATTTGCAATCCGATGTGTAGTTCGCTTACTATGCATTCTTACATCTGACTATCTCTTGAATCTTGTATTCTAGTGGGTTAAGTGGGAAATTTCTTTTTGTGGGACGTTTTGCCTGAAATCTTCAATGCTCCAAAATTTGGCCGAAGCCTCTCATACTCTCTTCTGATTATTGAGTGTGTATATCTGCACTTCATTAAATACATCATAATAAATTTAGAGAAAATGATCTCTTCTGCTTTGCATAAGTTTGGTAGGAACTAGGAAATACAGTGGCTTATATTTCCTTCGCATCTTTCCTTAAATATAATAAGAAGTTTAGAGGTTTAAATATTTGCCTGAATTCTCTGGCAGCCTGTTACAGCTGTGCACCTGAACATATAGGAAACTTAAAGGTTTAGATAATTTCTTTAAATTCTTTACTATCCTCTCCCAGCCGCGCCGACACCTAAACTTGATAGGAAGTTTAAAGTTTTAAATAACCTGCTTAATTCTCCTATCAATTTAACGTAGTTGCAACATTTTGGATTTGATAATAATGCAAGTAGATGGCGATATTTCCAATTTCCAGTATTCACTTTCTGATATACTTGGCAACCTGTCACAGCCGCAGCTCTTGAACATGGAAGGGTTATAGATTTAATTAAACTCTCTGTTTTTATTATAAAAATCCCGAATGTTATCTGTAAGACTGAAGACAAGTGCCTTCTCACGTTTTTACAACCGTAACCATCTCAAACTTGGAGGAAGCTTGGTTCGTGTGTCTTCTCTGATGCCGTCAATGAGCAGATTGTTCAAGTGAAGAAATTGAGGACCAATGTGCAGATTATTTAATTCTCTTGGTCTGCGCAATGTTTCACGCCTTTGCCAATTACCTCCGTTCAGTTGAAGCTGAAAGAAATTGATGTTATTGGATACAGTGTTTAGTGGGCTCCTTCGCATAGTCTAGTAATCTAAATTTATTTAATCTCCCTGCTACTATTGGCAACCTATCACCGTTGCAACATTTATATTTAGGAGAGTTCAATTTTAAATAACCTCCCTGAAACCATTGGTGACCCATCTCAGCTGCAGCATCTAAATTCTTTTTTTGATATTCTGGCAACCTGTCACTTCTTTAGCATTTAGAGTTGAGACATTATTCAGAATTAAATAATCTCCCTGAAATCATTGGCAGTCAGTCATAGCTGCAAATTTTAGATTTGCCCAAATTGTAGAAAATTAAATAAGCTCTCTGATTTTTTTTTAGCCTGTCTCATCCGCGCACTTTTGAAAACATAATAGGAAGTTTTAATCCCTCTGATTCCTTTGTCAATCTATCGCAGCAGATGCATTTGTTTTTTTTAGTTGTATTTTTCACAGGCTTGGGTATTTATGTAATGTTAGTTTTTAAGTCATTTACTTTGAAGGAGAGTTAGTTATTAAGCGAATAAATTGGTCTTAGTTGAAAGAAAAAGTTGTATATATTTAATTATTAGGTAATATTATTTTTGAGGAAAATTTACTTATCTATCTTTCGTTAATAAAAGGTTCTGATCTTAATAAATCAATATAAATGTGGGGCTAAAACTAGGTAATAAGGAAATAAAGTTATATGTCCTTTCAGATGTAGGAATGTGGATATAGGTAGATCAATGAGTCTCTCTCCTTTTTATTATATGAAGTTTTATCTTATGTACGCTTATCTTTATGTTATGGTGTTTTAGTTAGGAATGATACCTCTTTTAGGATGGAATAAATGAGTTATAATTCAAATGATATAAATGGAGGGATCAGTGCTATCATCCACATCTTTTGACCTCAGACTAAAAGAATTTTGATCATATAAGGGTAAAAGTGTTAATTGATCTTTTTGTAGATATTTGTGATAATTGTAGGGTAGGGTGAGTGTGCTAGGTAATAACGTTATAGGTGATATTTTATCAAGTTAAGTTAGTGCCATTAGTTTAAAGTATGTTCCATATAATAACATCATCGTATTCTAATTTTGTGTCATGGAAGTTTATTTCTATTAAGTCAATATTTTGAATAATTGTGTTGTAGAGAACATGAAATGGGATCTATTTCTCTTAGTCCTTAGTAAAACATCTATGGTGACTTACAATTGTTGGATTATGGAGGAAGTATGTATTGGAACTTCTTTTGTTGTATGAACTATATCTTGTTAAGCAAATGGATAAATTGTATTTGAAGTTGATGTTCTTTAGTGAATTAGCATTGAATGTATATGTATGTTTAAGGGTTAATTTGATGTTTCCAATTGGATGTGTCCTCCTTTATGTTTGCTTGGTTTTCAAAAATGATTTTTATTCCATTGGGTTTGTGTCGATTTATGAGTGATTTGATGGACCCTTATATTGTGAATTTTCTTGAGTTTGTGTAAGTTGGGAATCCTCTTTAATTTAAGTTGTATTGTTATTGGTTTAACCCTGCATGGTGAATTCTTGGTTTGTTTGGAGTTGTGGGGGTCTTATTAATTGATTTTGTGATAGAATTGATTGGATACTTATGTGATGCTTGGTTGTGATAAGTTTATGCTTCTTATGGAATGCGGTCTTCCCTCTTTTATTATTTTGGTGAAACATTAAATTATATTGTGTCATGTTTGTTGATTTTATCAAACGTCATTTGTTTACCAACTATATAGGTATCTTGTAAGGAGAAAATTGAGGTCTCCCGTGGAATACCTAATTGGTGGCTTGTGGTTTTATTAAGTGATTTTGTTGAATTCAAGGTTGATTTTCTTTTGTGTTTCCCTATTTAAGGTGACACCATTGTTGAGTTGTGGATGGGTCTTGATGAATCTTCTTTTTTATGGCTTTTCTGAGTTAATCTCATATTTGAAGGAAATTTTATCCTTGTATTGGAATTATTTGGGAAAAACTTGTGTTGCTTCATTTTACCCTTGTTTGTGGGTTTTCATTCTTTTGACTTCCAGAGGCTGGAGATGATTGATAATTGATGTTCTCTCTTTTTATGTGCCTTTGAAGTGGCAAGTGTTTTGGTATCAGGATTTTGAAAGGGTTGTACGAGAATTGTTGAGACTCTGATTTTGTACTTGTTAGCGAGATGGGTAATGCCTCGCATGCTTTTATGTTGTGATTCTTTGTTCTAATTATGATGGTACAACCCTTGGTTCCTTGGTTTTTATGTTGTTGGGTCTCTAGGGAGAGTGGCTCCTCGTGGGGGCCGGCGCCCCGTGTAAGGGGAAGAGCACAGGAGAACCCACGAGTGAGTTAGTAAACAAGTGAAAACCTAATAATTAACTTAGGAGGGTTGGGTAGTAATATCATTATAAGATTAATAAAATGGATGCCTCATCTTCATTAGTGCTTCCGTAGACTAATGGAAGGCTGAGAAGGCCGTGGTTGGCAAGGTCGTGACCTCGTCTTCACGAGAGGTCTACGGCTCCGCATGAGCTACCCTATGGTGTCGGTGCCTCCAATTGGGAGGAAGAGCACAGGAGATCCATAGATGGGGGCCGGCGCCTCAGTTTGGGAGGAAGGGCTAGGAGAACCCATGTGGGCTATGCGATGACACTCTCCCCTAGTTGCCCATGTGTTTTACTTTATTGTGTTCCTCTGGAAGTAGGTTGTGGGAGTTGGTTTAGATTGTTGATTTTTGGATTTATCTTGATTAATGATTTTTGCCTTGATACATCTTTGGTGTACTTTGAGGATTTGTATGATCTCATTAATATTTGACTTATGACCTTGTACTCTTTTGATACTATGATATGATGTTATTGTATTGTAATTTGGAATTGTATTATGTTTATTAATTTAGTTTGGTTGGAAGTGTTTCATGATCATCCTTTGGTTACTTATTTATTGGTCATTGCGTTGATTTATGTGATGGGATTGGTGATCTTAATTTATTATGTTGACTCTTGGATGTTGTTGCAATTCTTGAAGTTTATGATACTTTTGTATATTGTGAGTCTTGTGATTCCGTGTTGGGATGTTCTTGGTTGAGGACTCTTCTTGTCAGCTCCTAGCACGGGGGGTGGGTCTTCGGACTCACATGGTCGGGTGGAACGTGCTAAGCACCCCATTGGGTCCCCAGTCGAGGATCGAGAGGTGCGGATTGGTGCGGATGCAGCGACTCCAGAGTTGTATTTGTCTTGGAGCCAGTTATGATTCTTTTACTTGTATCATGTTATCTTGTGTATGGTTTCCATTTATGTTGGAAACACTTTTGTATCATTGTACCTCTTGAACATTGTATTGTAATGTAACGTTAAATCTTTTGTGGCTATTGGCAGTTGTTATTCAATGTGTTAAGTTAATCATGCATATGTTGTATTTATGTAATCAGATGGTTTCTTATCAATGCTTTATCATGTATGTGTTGTATTTGTTAATGATTATTTTGTTATGGATTATATCTTGGTTTTTATTCTTTATTGTCGTTGTGCGGATCTAAGTTTCGTAATGACTCCTCGTGTACCCCAAGGGATGTATGTGTTAATGAATCTTCTTAAATGAAATTCATGTTATGACTTAATGTGTATTACATGTATGTTATGTTTAATTTAAAAAAAAAAAATTGTGCTATAATTATTGTGTAATTATCCTTCGGACGGGCAGTAGCTACATGTAGCATCAAAAAAAGTGCACCTTGCTTGATTCAGGAATAATTAATGATAAATTCAGCTTAATGCCACCTTTGTCTAGTGTTGTGAGGTGTTTTACACATCCAAATTAGGTCTTGGGCCCTTGAAAACTGAAAAAATGCATTTATTGATGTCTTGTAAAGGTGTTGTAAAGTGTTGTGAATCACTTTCACACTTTTCTAGACTTTTATTAAGCATTTAAGTGTCATGCACCTATCTTTCCCTTAATTCAATGTTGTAAAATGTATTTAATTTCATTCTCACATTAATCTAGAAGGCTTGTAAATTAAACCTAGTTTTAATCTAGTGTTGTAATGTGTTTTACACATTCACATTGGATCTTGTGCCTTTCTAGGCTAAGTGGGCCTCATTTTATTGTTGTAGAGTTTATTTAACCACACTTTCACATTGAACTTTGTGTCCCTAGCCATAATAACCCTTTATATAATCATTATTAGACCCCTATGACCCCATATTATGCATCCCAAGGAATATTTTGATCAAAGACCTCACAAAATCAACATTAAAACTAAAATTCTTCACTCCCCGACATTCCAGCTGGTAAAATGGCCCCTTGTCTGACCCATAAGCCACTTTGGGTGAATGAGACCCATCTAGGTGGGACTCATTCACCCAGGATGTCGAATGAGTCCCATTTGGCCTAGTTTTAAGGCTTTGAGGGGGAAAATTAGGTTTGAAGTTTATTTTTCTTTAATGTTGGCCTTAGGGATCCAATTGATGGTCATGTAAGTGGATTTCCTATATAAGAAAGCTTGCAAATCATTTTTTGATCATTATTTCATATTGTCAAGCAACAATAGTTAGACATTTCAAGTCTTCACAAGTTCTTCAAGATAGCATTCACAATCATTTCTAAGGCATTCAAGGGTAGATTCTTCATCCATTATTGTAGTAATTCAAGATCCATCATCATGGAAAGTTTCTAATTTCATTACATCATATTCATGCTTCATTTTCTTGTTTCATCATTTTTGTTTAATTACCTCAAAGGGGTTTGACCAAGGCAAACCCCTATTCCCTAACAATTAACATTTTCTCTCTCTCTTTGTATCATTGCAGATCTAGGTGCTTTAAAGTCTTGGAGATGATTGAAGATTTGGTTTCAAACTTGTTGGAGTCCTCTCCCTATTGAAAAGGTGAAAATTTTCACAAAAAGTCACTTACAATCCCAAAAATTAGGGTTTTGGATCTGAACACTTGGAATTTTCTAGAACCGAAACTGATTTTCCCAAAATGGTGAATGAGTCTGACTAGGTTTAAAAATCAACATTTCCAAAATTACAGAGTTGTTCCAGTCTTTAATACATTTCTAGGTGCACACTTTCTATTTCATATCTTTCTATTTTGCTTTGTTTACATTTCTAAGTCATTTCCTAGGCCATTTTTCATATCACACTGTGTTTTCAAACATCTTGTCTTTTCCAAGTTTACACTTGGTGGCGAACCCTCATTTGTTGTTACTTTTTCTCTAGAACTCTCCCTTTGTTAGATTTCAATCTCCTTTGCAGTGAAATCTTAAGGGTTTGTTCTTGAGTGAAAGATTGAAAATATCATCTCTCTATTTAGGTCCAAAACCCTCGAAGCAAAAGAGAGACCCATATTTTCTATGTTTCATTTTGGTGAACCTACATTTAGAATGCCTTATTTTATGATTTGGAGTCCATCATCATCCTAGATTTAGCTTACATTAACTTTGCATTGGGATTTGCATTGATTAATTTGCATTCAAGGGTTTCAAATTTTGCATTAGTGAAAGCTTATATAGCTTGCATTTTTGCATTTAATTTCATTGAGAATCATTCAAAATTTTCATTTTCACTTATTATATAGGTCATACAACATAAAAAGCATCCAAAAAATTAAATTTTTTTAAATTTTTTGAAAAAAATGCCTATTGGGACTCATTTGCCACCTTCGGAAAATTAGTCCCTTTGTACCCCTAAAATTGCCTTTTATGACATTGAAAACCCTATTCCTGCACTTTTGTTTGCTGCCATTAACTATCTGTATCAGATGGCTGATCTTTTGTTATATGCATTTCAATAGATCTAGCTTAACTTAGCTCATTTCATGCATTGCTCAATTTCAAATTTACATTTACAATATTTCATCTTCTAGGTTGTTGCATAATGTAATAAGAAAATTACATTGTTTCACATCTGAAAATTGCATTTAAACATCTTACTTTAGGTCATTGCAATGCACTTTCTTTACTTTTTCATGATAACATGTTTTCTTACAAGAGATATGGATTTGATATGATTAAAAATAGATTGCATAAGTACAACATCCCCTCTTATGAGTTCAATTTAGATTACACCAATGAGGTCATTAAGAAATATGTTAATCATCAAACCATTGACACAATCCTAATATTAGGTATGTGTAGGATCATCATGGAAAAAACATGCCCTTAAGTGGCAAAAAATTTAGAAAAATCAAAGTTAAGCAAATTGACGTAAAAATTTGAATATGTTATCTATATTATTTCAAAAATATGTAAGAATGGAATCTATAACAAATTGAATGTAGTTTCTAAATAACTAGGTTTATTTTAAAAAAAAAAACTATTTGGTGAAAATTTGAAATTTCAATGCAGTAGCACTTAAATTTCAGGGAAAAAATAAGAAGTAGGTGTCTGTCTAACCACCCAACCACAATAAAATGATAATATTTTTTTATAAGATTTTAGATATAAGTAGAGGACTCATGTTCCAATGTGATACATATTTTTTAATTTTTTCCATAAATAATTAATTTTTAATTTTTAATTACAACTTTTTAAAAAATATAAAAACTCATGTCTCGACCACCTTAACTTGGTAAAAACTTTATGAAATTCAATTTTTTTAATCCTATAGTATGTGAAGCATATAATGTGACACATGTTTTGGATTCAAAAAATGATAATGTTTGAAAGCTGTAGATTTTTTTCAACCGATCAATCAAGACTTAAGTCGTAATTCAAATATAAAATGAATAATAATTATTTTTAAATTCAAATTAAAACATAATTTATATTTGTGGAAAGCTGAGAATCTCCTTTAAAAACCCTTTTCATTTCATCAAATTTGGGTAAAAAAAAGTCATCAACCACATACCCTACACATACCCATCATATCGCCACTTTTTGGCCCATCATGATCCTACACATACCCTATTACATTACCCATTTTTGAGGATGGTAGTGTTGACAATCATAACAATCATACTTTTTCTTCTCTCGATACCTCTCCTATTAGTGTGATGCAAGTATCTTGGTGAAAGAAGATACAAGCATCGAGGGTCTAATTTTCCCTCCCCTCATTCCCCTTTGGAAGACATTAGAGAACAAGAAGATGAGATCATAGCCACCACTTTTCTTATCCCAAATCCATTTCTCAATATTCCCCCTACTTGTAAGAATGCTTTAGCAAAAGAGGATACAATCGTGAATGATCATGAAAATCACATTTGTCAAGAGGACATGTGGATTGAAGGGTATAACCTTATCTTTCTCCTTCCTAATGTCCCTAACATTTGGCAAGACCTGTTTGAACAAAAAAAATTAACCATTCATGAAAATCATAGTTCTCATTCTCTTGATGCCTCCCCTACATGTGATGAATCTTCTTTACAAAATCTAGCAATGGATGAACATATTACAAGCTCTCCTACTAGGGTAGATACTATGGCACAAGAGAATGAAACCTTAGAGAAAATGGAAAATAAAACAGAGCCTTCTCCTACTTGTGATGAAGTCATTGAATGTCAAGAGCATTTGGTTGGTAGTTCTTCTAAAAACTCTAGGGAAGATATCATGGTGCAAGAAGAGGAAAACATTGACAATAATGATATTGGACCCTTAGACAAAGATGATGAAGTAGCATTGGAATCTCATTCACTAAGGGATGTTAATATTATTCAACCTCAACTCATCCTTTAGCCCCCTTCACAAAAACCTCAAACACAAAACAAACCTAAACTCATCCTTTACCCACCTACGAATAATGTATCACAACATTTGAATCATAATACTATTGCTCATACACATAACACTAGGAATAATATGCAACCAAGAGAAACACCTCCAATATCCCTCCCTTTGCCTAACCCCATCTTACCTAGTCCTCCTCGTTTAACTTTGCATAGTGGAGAGGAGTATGATCTTGTTAAACAACTTAAAAATACTCCTGCAAAAATATCCATATGGGATTTAATTCATAATTCACCTACTTATCACACTATGCTTCAAACATCCTTGTAACAAGTTGTGGTTCCCTCTAGTGAACAACCAAATAACATAGCAACTATTATCAAAGGAATGAATGCTGACATTGTTTTCCACCAAACTCCCCTCTTTGGAAATGTAAAAGCAAATGATGCTTTCATGATCATCGCTCAATACAAATGAAAAGGGATAAAGAAACATTTGTTGACAATGGATCAACCTTTAATTTGTGTAGTGTAACCATTTTGGATAAGCTTGGTGTGGATAAATAAAAAAATCAACCTAATTCCTTGTTTATCCATGGATTTGACAATGTAGGAAAACAATCGCTTGGTGTGATCACTTTACCTATTACAACTGGAGTGGGAACATTCAAAATACTAATCCATGTTATGCCTCATGATCTTTCATATAATATCCTTTTAGTCAAACCATGGATTTATGCAATGAATGGGGTTCCTTCTACTCTTCATCGTAAAATGAAACACATCTACAAAAACAAAGTGTACATAATCAAAGCTGACCCTAACCCAAGTAGTTGTTTGAACATTGAGAAAAACAAGGAAAATCCTTTGGCAACATTAACACCAACCAGACAAGCAGAACCCATGCAACAAAAAGACAAAGAACAACATATTGAAAAAATCATGAAACTATTAGAAGATGATCAGGGTTCCTTAGATTTTGAACATACATTCATTGGAGAATACAATATCATAAACAAAGATTGAACCAAGGGAAAAGAAAAAATGGTATTGTCAACACACAATTCAGATGACCCTTTGAAAGCATCTGCCTCAACCACTTTAGAACACAAGACAACAAATTACACAACCTTCGACGAAGTTTATTACAAACAACCACCAAATCCTAAAGAAATGAAAAAAAATTATGGGAAAGGCTATGAGCTTATGAAACAACTTGGCTACAATGGAAAATGATCTGGTGCTAGAGAACAAGGAATTTGTGTCCCTGTAGATCCTAACATGCAAGAAACAACTCATGGTCTTGGTAATTTTTCTTTTATAGAAATAAACAATCCTTCACTTAACATCAACACTATCACAAAATATTCTTCTACGCCGACTTAACAGTAGTGTGTCGTGAACTAATAGACACTAGTGGTCTTGATTTTTCTCCTTTTCCTGAAATCAAACAAACAAAGAAATCTTCACTTAATGTGAATTTCATCTCGCAAAACACTAATGATTTGAGTTCGTTAGATTTTTCACCCTCCTATAAAGGAGAGAACAAAATCTCACAATCTAAAGAGTCTTGCGTAAGTATGACATCTTGTGCTAAGCAAGATATATCTTTGTCTCATAATAAAGGAACATCTTCTATTGATCAAGCGGGTATCTTGTCGAGAATCCTCAAAAATCACTTGATATCTCTCCCTCCAACAACTTGAAAGAAATTTTATAACAAGACGCCACTCTATGCATATCATAGAGTTCATGGTCATTCTACTAATGAATGTAAAGATTAAAACAATAAAATTCAAAATCTTCAGGACTGTGGTGCTCTTCCTTGGGTGGAAGTAGCTAGTTACTCTAACTAAAACTTATTTCCATTCAGCTCACCCTTGTGCTGCACAAAGTTTGGGCAAGGGGTTAGTTAGCCTTGTCCTCATATGTCACTTGTCATAGTCTCTTTTGGCTAGATGAGCACCTTTCATGTACGTATAAGAGCAAGCTTGGGATGTGGAGGACATGAATTAAGTTGACTCACATGTGACATACTTATTCATTATGTAGCTTATTGGAAACATATGACTTGGCATATGGCTTTCCGAATAAGATATCATGTCTTCTTCTACTTTAAAGCAATTTCTCACAGTAATGGTGTTAGAAACCACTTTAAAGTGGGGGCATACATCGACACTCATCATGTTTCATTGTGCAATTTATTTCTTCTTGTGATGCATCCTTTTCTTGGTGGTGTCATTGGGCTTGATTTCCTCCTAGAGCGTGATATTTATTTGACTTTTTCTCTCTTGGAAACATTAGGCACAATGTTCCCAAAGAAGAGACCTTGCACGAACTAAGAAAAATCCCTTTGAACAAACATTACACTATTTTTCATTTATAATGTTTATGAGTTTCAAGCATAGGAAGTTATGCTTGGCTCTTTGTGCACGACGCCTTATTAAAGTTATCAGGAGGTATAACTTTGGTATGGTTGAGTGGGAAGCTGAATTTGAGGCATGACTTTCTGCATAGCCACTTGCATGTGTGTGAGTGCATATGGTCCATGAGTGTATGTTTCTCACCCTTTTTGGACTTCACACCCGATGGACAACCAAGAGTTTCATCACCGCAGAGTGAGTATGCATTTTTGGACAAACAACATAGATCTGATCCACATCATGTTGGACAAACGGTCAAAGGTTGATCCATCCTTTTATTTTTTTACTTCTCTTCCATCTATTTATTTCCATTGCATGATCACACATCTTATTTTATTGCAAATCATTCACCTTGTGTGTGTCCTTTTGCATTTATGTTGGTTTGACTTAGGATCTTAGATCCTGGGGGCTTGACTGCCTCTATCATCATTTTTATCCTACACCATCTACATTGGTATGATTGGAACCCTCTTGAATGTCTTATTTAGTGCGAGTTTGAAGTAACTTCATCCTCTCACTAAAGTGAGGGTTAAATGTAGCGTCAAAAAAAGTGCACCTTCCTTGACTCAAGAATAATTAATGATAAATTGAACTTAATGTCACCTTTTTCTAGTATTGTGAGGTGTTTTACACATCCACATTAGGTATTGGGCCCTTGCAAACTGAATAAAATGCATTTATCAATGTCTTGTAAAGGTGTTGTAAAGTGTTGTGAATGAATTTCACATGTTTCTAGACTTTTATTAAGCATTTAAGTCTCTGGACCTATATTTCCCTTAATTTAATGTTATAAAATATATTTAATTGCATTCTGACATTAATCTAGAAGGTTTGTAAATTAAACCTAGTTTTAATCTAGTGAACATTGTAATGTGTTTTACACATTCACATTGTATCTTGTGCCTTTCTAGGAAAATTGGACCTCATTTTAATGTTGTAGAGTGTATTTAATCACACTTTCACATTGAAATTTGTGTCCCTAGCCCTAATCACCCTTTATATCATCATTATTAGGCCCCTATGACACCATATTGTGCATCCCAAGGCATATTTTCATCAAAGACCTCACAAAATCAACATAAAAACTAAAATTCTCCACTCCCCAACATCCAACTAGTAAAATGGCCCCTGTGGGAACCATTTGCTAGTTTGGGTGAATGAGTCCCATTTGGCCTATTTTTAAGGCTTTGAGCAGGAAAATTAGGTTTTAAGTTTAAGTTTCTTCAATTTCAGCCTTGGGGATCCAATTGATGGTCATGTAAGTGGATTTCCTATATAATCAAGCTTCCAAATTATTGTTTGATCATTCTTTCATATTTTCAAGTCAAGCAAGCAATAGTTAGGCATTTCAAGTCTTCATAAGGTCTTCAAGATAGAATTCAAGATCATTTATAAGGCATTCAAGGGTAGATTCTTCATCCATTCTTGTAGCAATTCAAGATCCAACATCATGGAAAGTTTTTAATTTCATTACTTCATATTCATGATTCATTATCTTGTTTCATCATTTTGGTTTAATTACCTCAAAGGGGTTTGATTGGGGCAAAGCCCTATTCCCTAACAATCAACATTTTCTATCTCTTTGTATGATTGCAGATGTAGGTACTTTGAAGGCTTGGAGGTGATTTCAGATTAGGTTTCAAACTTGTTGGAGTCCTCTCCCTATTGGAAAAGGTCAAAATATTCAAAAAAAGTCACTTATAGTCCCGAAAATCATGGTTTCAGATCCAAACACTTGGAGTTTTCTAGAATCACGACTGATTCACCCAGAATGGCAAATGAGTCCCACTAGGCTTAAAAGTTAGAATTTCTAGAATTTTAGAGCTATTCTAGTCTTCTATACATTTCTAGGTGTATACTTTCTATTTCATATCTTTTTGTTTTGCTTTGTTTACAATTCTAAATAATTTTCTAGGCCATTTTGCATATTGCACTATGCTTTCAAACACCTTGTCTTTTCCAAGTTTACACTTGGTGGTGAACCCTCATTTGCTATTACTTTTTCCCTATAACTCTCCATTTTTCATATTTCAATCTCCTTTGCACTAAAATCTCAAGGGTTTGTTCTTGAGTGAAAGACTAAAAATAACCTCTCTCCTTTTAGGTCCAAAACCCTAGAAGTAAAAGAGAGACCTCTATTTTCTATGTTTTAAAGGATTCAATCATCAATGATCATGACAAACAAATTTTTATGGAGGAAATGTTGATATTAAGAGATCTAATAATTGATAGCTATGACAATCCTACCTCTCCTACTTGGGAATACATTATAGGACATGGGGACCTAAATGTAGACAATCATTACAATCAAATGTTTCCTTCTCCTGATATCTCTTCCAGACATGAAGAAGATAGTTTTGTGTTAGAAGATATCCTTATTGACTCGTGAGAATCTTATCCCTCCCTTTCATGATGCCCCTACTAGTTTGGAAGACCTATGTGAACAAAAAAGTCCAATCATTGGTAAACATGAAACTCATAATTATCCTTCTCTTGATGCCTCTCCTGTCTGCAATGAATCTACTTTACAAAATCTAACCATGAAATGTGATGAACCTATTGTTTGTCAATTTCCTAAAAGCTCTCCTACTAGGGTAGATATTATGGTAGAAGAGAATGAGACCTTAGAGAAAAAGGCTCAAATTATGGACAACAATCAAATTTCCCCCTCCTAATATCTCTCCTATTGGTGAAGAAGATATTATGGTGTTACAAGATCCAATTGATGAGAATCATGAGGAAAAAATTATTGAACAAGAAAATTCAATCATTGACACACAAAAAGATCCAACCATTAATAACCTCCTTAATTGTGATTATTATTTTAGAAGAACCCACCTTTGAATGTTATGAACATCTAGTTTTTCGCTCTCCTAAAAAATATCCTACTATGGAAGCTACCATGGTGCAAGAAAACAAATACATTGACAAAATTCTTTCAAAAAATAGTAATATGGCTTCCTTAGATGAAGATGATGAAGTGAAATAAGACTCCTCTTCACTAAGAGATCATGAAACTACAGATAAGGATTTTGATATTATGCACATTAGATATCCCTTAACACCAACCATACATGTCGAACCCATACAAGAGATAAAAACAAAAATAGCTTGAAGCAACCATAAATTTATTGGAAGATGCTTCAGAAACCTTTGATTTCATACCTATATTCATCCATGGAGATACAAGATCATAAAAAAAAGAGTCTAAAAAGAGAAAATAGAAACTAGTAATGGCAATACAAAATTCAAAAGCATCCGCTTCAACAAGTTTAGAAGAAACGACAACATACAAGACAAACTTTGATGAGGTTGAACAACCACCAAATCCAAAAGAAGTGAAAAATATTTATGGAAGAGGTTTTTAACTTATGAAGAAACTTGGGAAAGGATGTGATGCTATAGAAAAAGGTATCCATCTCCCTATAAAGCATAAAACATAAGGAATGACTAATGATCTTTGTTATTGTCCCTCAAAGCAAAAGCCTTCATTCAATGTCAACAAAATCACAAAAGATTCTTCCAAGACAACTTTAACTTTGATGCATCCGAAACTAATAGCTATATCATTAAATATGTATCAAGTTGACACCTTTTTTACTCATCATAATAAATAACCTTAGATTCTGCTCCTTGCCATGAAATAGTTGTAAGATCATAGAATACTCACTATTGTATGTTTTACATTCATTGTAAGTTTTTCATTTTTTACAACAAGCAGGATATCATCATACACTTTGGGCTCACCCTTGTGTTGCACTAAGTGAGGGAAAGGGGGTTAGGAAGCCTTATCCTCATATGCCACTTTTTGTTGTCTCTTTTGGCTAGTTGACTACCTTTCATGTATATATAAGAGCAAGCTTGGGATGTGGACGACATGCCTTGAGTTACCTCACATGTGACATACTTATTCATGGTGTAGTTCAATTTAGAAACATATGACTTGGCATAGGGCTTTCCAAGTTGGTTTTTATCTCTTCTTTCATTGGATACTTTAAAGAAATTGCTCATAGTGACAGTGTAGCAACCACTTTGAAGTGGGGGTATTCATCGATGACATCTTTTGGAAAAAATTCATGACATGATTTTTTATTTTTTCTTGTCATGTGTCCTCTTTTTGGTGGTTTCATTTGGTTTGATGTCATCCAAGAGTGTACTATCTATTAACATGGCATGATGTGAAGGAGGCATTCCATCAGCAATGATCTGACACTTTTGACTTGTCCTCTCTTGGAGACATTAGGCACAATGCTCTGTAAGAGGAAGACCAAATGTTACACGAACAAAGAAAAATCCCATTTAGAAAAAAATTTACATGACAAAATAATTTACAAAAAGTATTACATTGTGGTACCTTATCAAAGTTATCATGAGGATAATTTTGGTATGGTTAGTATGATGTGAATTTGGCACACTGGCATAACTTTTTCTCATTATACTATGGGAAGCTGACACACTGGCATGAATATCTCACTAAACCACTTGTTTGGGACAACTCACCCTATGGAAAATATGATGTTCTATCGCCCCATAGTGAGCGTATCTTTATCGAAGCTTGATCCACCTCATTTTTATTTTTACTCATTTTTATTTCTTTTAAATATTAACATTGCATGTCCGTGTATCTTTTTTTGTTGCATATTATACACCTTAGGTGTGTCCTTTTGTGGTTATATATTGGTTTGACGTAGGATCTTGGATCCTCAGGACTTGACCACCTCCTTTGATCTTTTTCATCCTTTGTTGTCCGTATTGGTATGCTTGGCCGCTCTTGAATGTCTACTTTAGGGTGATTTTGAAGCAAGTTCATCCTCTCACTAAAGTGGGGGCTAAATGTACTGTCAAAAAATGTTGTTGCTTAAATTTTCAAAGTTAATCTAGGAATAATTAATGATAATTTGGACTCGATGTCACCTTGATCTAGTGTTGTGAAGTGTTTTACACATCCACATTAGGTCTTGGTCACTTTTTAAGCTAAATTAACTTAACTCTTCCTTAATTTAATGTTGTAAAGTGTATTTATTTACACCTTCACATTATATTTAGGAGGATTTTAAATCAAATGGACCTAATCTAGTGTTGTAACATGTTCTACACATTCACATTGGATTTGGAGCCCTTTTTAGCTAAATACAACTAATTTTTCCTTAATTGAAAATGTATTTATTTACACTTCCACATTGAATTTTGGGATCTCTTGCATTTATAACCTTTATATCATCATTAATAGGCCCCTATGATCCCATATTATGCATCCCAAGGTATATTTTAATAAAAAACCTGACAATATAAACATATAAACTTAATATACACATTCCCCAACATTTTAGCAAGAAGAATAGCCCCTGTGGGACCCATTCACCACTTTGGGCGAGTGAGTCACATCTAGGTGGGACTCATTCACCCTGAAAGGAAAAATAAACTAAGCAAATGAAATAATTAATTAATGAGCAGTGTTTGAAGGAAAATATTACCAAAGAGAGTAGCAAAACCAAGCACCAAAAGATACAAAAGAGACACAAGAATTTGATAAGGGGAAAAGAAAAGAAAAAGGGCCCCAATATTATAAATGGAGGAAAAATGCCTAAGAATGATACAAAGAGAGAGAGAGAGAGAGAGAGAGAGAGAGAGAGAGAGAGAGAGAGAGAGAGAGAGAGAGAGAGAGAGAGAGAGAGAGAGAGAGAGAGAGAGAGAGCACTTAATCCTTAAGCTTGCTTGCTTTAATGAAGAATGAGAGAAGAGGCACTTGAATATATAGAGGTGAGAAGAGGAGTTAGAATTAGAAAGTAACTCCCAACTCAATGAATGCCACCATTCATCTATGTGTGTGCAATTTTTTCAAAAGCCTCTTAAGGAGGTAGCTACACATAAATAATTACAATTAAAAAATGACCTTTACCAAGATTAATATTCTAACACCCCCCATTAAGCTTTACTTAGGTATTTTACATCAAACCCTTCAATGGGTCGTAATCCTAGATTTTTACAATGAAAGAGAAATTTATCTTTACCAAGAGCTTTGGTGAGAATATCTACCACTTGATCTTCATGTTTACAATACAAAAGATAAATTTTCTTGTGTTCAATTTTATCTCTAATGAAGTGATGTTGAAGAGCAATGTGCTTGGTCCTTGCATGAAAAATTGGATTCTTTGCTAAAGAAATAACACTTTGATTATCACAATATAAAGGAATATGATCCATTTGAGGTAGACCCAATTCTTCAAGTAATATTCTTAACCATAATGCTTCTTTGGATGCATTTCTACAACCTTTATATTTATCTTCTATAGAACAAAGAGAATTAGATTGTTTGTTTCTTACTATTCCAAGAGATTGCACTTGATCCAACAAAGAAACAATAATGACAAGTGGATCTCCCATCATTGGGATCACCTCCTAAATCTGAATCAATATAACCCTTTATAAAAAAATCACAATTTGCATCATAAAAAATACCAAGATTAAGAGTACCTTTAACATATCTTAAAATTCTTTTTGAAAATTTAAAATAAGTTTATTGTGGTTTAAACATAAATCTAGAAAATAAACCAACACTAAAAGAAATATTAGGTCTAGTAAGAGTTAAATAATTCAAACTACCAAATGATTGCCTATACAAAGTAGGATCAACAAAAGGAGTTTATATATCAACCATTAATTTAGTTCCTAATTCACAAGGAGTAGAAACACACTTTTCATCATTCATTTTAAATCTATCAAGAGATCTTGAGCATATTTTTGTTGAGAAAGAAAAATACCTTTAGGTGTTTGCAAAATTTGCATACCCAAAAAATAATGTAATAGGCCTAAATTAGTCATTTGAAATTGTTGATTGAGTTGAGACTTGACATCACTAATCAAATTTTTAGAACTAGAAGTGATAATTAAATCACCAACATATAAGATAATAATCACAATATCATTTTCACTATTCTTAATATATAAATTTGGATAATTTTTACTCCCAATGAAACCTTGAGATAAAAAGAAAGCAGTAATCTTAGAATACCATTCTCTAGGAGATTTTTTTAAACCATAAATTGATTTCTTTAATTTGCAAAAAATATTTTCATTACCTTCCTTAATGAAACCCAAAGGTTGAGACATATAAATTTCTTCATGTAAATCACCATTTAAAAATGCACTTTTAACATCCATTTGATGAATAGGCCAATATATATGAGAAGCTAAAGCAAGAACTAATTTAATAGTTGGCATCTTAGCTACTGGAGAAAATGTTTCATTATAATCTAAACCTTCAATTTGAGAGAAGCCCCTAGAAACTAATCTAGCTTTAAACTTGCTAACTTCATTATTTGCATTAATCATAGTTTTATACAACCATTTGCATGAAACAAGATTCTTACCTCAAGAGGTAAGGGAACTAAATCCCACGTTTTATTAGAAATTAAAGTATCATATTCTTCTTGCATAGCCTTTTTCCAATGAGGTTGATCTTTAGCTTGTTCATAATTTTTAGGATCATTTGAATGCATAACATTAGACATCAAAGCATAATTACAATAATTTTCCTTTCTAGATTGATTCATTCTAGCTAAAATATCTTCACTTTCTTGCATAAGTTTAGTAAACCATTTAGGCTTTGTTTTAGATGTAGAAGTATCATCACTAGAAGAAGAATCATGAGGAGAAATTTTAACATTTTCATCATCACTATCACTATGAGTAACAGATGAATTAGGAGGGTTAAGAGAATATTTAACTTGACGATTATCCTCCACAACAATAACTTTATTTGGAGAAGATTCAATATCATGCACTTTAGAACAATCATGAACACCATTTTCAGCAATGCATGCATCTCTAGCAACTTTAACTTTGTTAGTAAGAGGATTATACACTCTATAAGCTTTAGAATGTTCATCATAACCAACAAAGATATGATAAGAAGATTTAGGATCTAATTTTTGCTTCCATTTTTTTTAGGTTGTGAACATAAGCAATTGAACCAAAAATTCTTAAATGCTTAAGATTGGGCTTCCTACCAAACCAAGCTTATTCAGGAGTTATATCCTTTAAAGCTTTAGTAGGATTCCTATTAATAATGTAAGTATCACAAAACATAGCTTCAACCCAAAATTTATAAGACATATTTTTAGCATGTAACATACATCTAGCCATTTCAACAATGGTTCTATGCTTCCTTTCTGCTACACCATTTTGTTGAGGTGTATAGGGAATAGTTAGCTCATGATTAATACCAAATGATTGTAAATAAATATTAAAAGAATTGTTCACATATTCTTTACCATTATCAGTTCTAAGAGTTTTATGTTTTAAACTAGTTTTCCTTTCAACAAATTTATGAAAATCAGAAAATATATCAAGAACTTGATCCTTACTATGAAGAAAATAGATCCAAGTTATTCTAGAATAATCATTAACAAAATTAAGTGCATACCTTGATCCTTGGATGGAGTTATTCTCCATGGGTCCCAAAAGGTCACTATGAACTAGGTGCAACTTATGAGTTGCCCTCCATGATTGACCACGTGGAAAGGGATCCCAATGCATCTTACCACTCATGCATCATGTGCATACAATTTTAGATGGAATAATACTAGGAAATCCATCTACCATATTAAGCTTGTGCATTAAATCAATATTGTTAGCATTTATATGACCAAGTCTTTCATGTCAAACATTAAAATCAATGGCAGATATTAAAGAGCATCTAGATTGAGAAAACTCATAAAATTTGAATAAATTATCATTGTCTAATTTAGCATTAGCAATGATCTTGTTTTGTTTTGGAAATAACATAGCACATATCTTTGTAAAATTCTATTTTATATTCAAGTGACAAAGATTAGCAACTAAAAGAAAATTAGTCTTTAATTCAGGAACATATAAAATATCATGCAATTTACCATTAGGAACATTCACATCTCCAATAGCTTCTACTTTACAAGTATGATTATTAGCAAGTTGAAGAGGAACATTAGACATATTAGGTTGCATAGACTCAAAAAATTATTTATGTGAAGTAACATGTTGAGATTCACTTGAATCAATAACCCATTCAAGAAGTTGAGAAACATTAAAACTACAAGTAAAAGCATGTTTAGATTGATTTGCATTGTTATGAAACTTATGATCATTTGGTTTATTTTGTTGTTGGTTATTTTGCTTCATAGATTTTTTCTGATTTTTCTTCTTAAAACAAGTATTTTTCCAATGACCATCCTTATTACAATAAGTGCAATGAGGGCTCTTAGAAGAGTTATACTTTCTAGAATAATTTCCATTATTATAATGAGGTTTATTATTATAATATTTTTGTTTAGAATAAGGCTTAAAAAAATTCTTATTATTAGACAAAAAATAATGTTCATTAGACTTAAGATTTCCAAATTGAATTAACTTAGCTTCTTCCTCTCTTAATAAATTGCGAAAAATATCATAAGTTATTGAGTACCTAAAGAAGGAATAGCTAATTGAAAATGAATATTAGTAATAAATTGTTGAAATTTCCTAGGAAGACAATTTTTAAGAATAAGATGAATTAATCTAAGATCTTCTAATTTTAATCCTAAACCATGCAATTGACTATTTAAAGCATCAAATTTTAATAGAAAATCATCCATAGATTTGAAATCAGAATACCTTAGATCTTCAAGTTGGTCTTGAAGTTGAATCTTTCTAAATTCCCTTGAGCTATCATAAATAGTCTTGAGTTTTTTCCATGATTCATAGGATTTTGTGCATGTCCCAATGTGAACATATAGTTCAGGTGACATGGAAATACCTATGAGGCCAAGGACTTCCTCATTTTTGAGCCTCCATTTTTCTTGTTCATCTTTAGATGAAGATAGATCTGGTTCCGATTTGGAATCCATTGCAACATCTAAAATATGTTTAAACAAAAAAATAAAGGAAATGTGAGTTTTCCAAGAATGATAGTTAGGAGAATTCAACTTAATTTCAGGAATTAAATTTGACATTGTAACTAAATTTAAGTACAAAATTAACTTACTATTAGAAATAATTTACAACTAGAGAAAAGAAAAAATACAAGAAATACTTTACAACTTGAGAAAAGAAAAACACTAATTAAGCGAACAAGAAAATATTAGCCCTCTTTAGGAGTAAGTTTAGGGTCTTAAAAAAATCCTTTACATTAAAAAAATAACCTCCTTTAAGAAAAAACTATATAATAATTATCATATATAAGACTATTTGATTAATTGAAATATTAATTAAGAATACTAATTAAATATATAATATGAATTTAAAGAAAAGTTATAATATTAAATTCGAAAGAAATTATTAATAGAATAAACGTTGAAAAAAGATTAAAAGATTAAATTTTAAAAAGCTCTTACCCAAAAAAAACTTTTAAATAGAAAGTAATAGAAATTTCATTAAAATTAGAAATTGAAAAAAACACTTTTATGATTAAACTTTTTTGAAATAAAGAGCCTTATTAAAAAAAAAGGCCTTTTATGTTTTGAATTTTGAATTAGGTTTTAAAATGGGCAGGATAAAAGATTTGAAACACATGTTTTAAAAGAGATATTAGGTGGGGTTTTTAATAGTTTAAAATATAAATGAAATTTCGTGAGAAAAAAAATTCAGAGCATAAGGCAGAGGATAACAGAGGCAAGATGAATCAAGCACTGAGCACAACTTTGAATATATATATATATATATATATATATAAATATAAATAATTAAAAAAATAGACATGCAAAGCTGAAGCTTATTTTAGCTAGAGGGTATGTGCAGGATCATGATGGGTCAAAAAGTGGTAATATGATGGGTATGTGTAGGGTATGTGGCTAGCGATTTTTTTTACCCAAAATTGATGAAACAAAAAGGGTTTTTAAAGGAGATTCTCAGCTTTCCACCAATATAAATGATGCTCTTTCTTGAATTTAATAAATAATTATTATTCATTTTTATTTGAATTATGACTAAAAGTCTTCATTGATAGCTAAATTTGGCAAACATCTATAGCTTCCAACCAGATCACATTTTTGAATTTGAAACATATTACATTCCTATGCTTCGTGATACTATAGGATTAAGAAAAAGAAAAAAATTGAATTTCATGAAGTTTTGACCAAGTTAAAGTGGTCAAGCTCATAATGGAAGCTTTATATATTTTCTTTTAAAAGTTGCATAAAAATCAAGCAATTAATTATTTACTTAGAAAAAATTTCAAGCAAAAAAATATGCATCACATCTGACATGAGTCCCATACTTATATCTAAAATATTATAAAAATACTCTCCATTTCATTTTATTGCGGGTTTAGGGGCATCTATACAAACACTATCATTTTTTCCCTCGAATTTAAAGTACCAAGATTGTAAAATTTCTCAAATTTTCACCAACAGATTTTTTCATTTTGGGAAACAAACCTAGTATTTTAGAAAACCAAGCATTCAATTTCTATAGATTCTATTTTACATATTTTGAAATAATATAGATAACTTATTCAAAAATTTTATGTCAAGTTGCTCTAACTTTGTTTTCTTTTAAAAATGCCACTCTCTAAGGCCCTGCTTTTTCCATGATGATCTTGCACATACCCTAGAGAAGCCCCCTTTTAAATAAATGGTTTTATATTAATATTTTTTTTATTGTTATCATTTTAGATCTATTAAAACAAAATTATTAGATGAAGCCCTAATTTTAAAAAAGTTTGATTTTTCTAACACTAAATTAAAGTAATTTTTAAAACTTTTAAAAAGAATAAATGTAATTTGACATTTACAAGTTGTAAAAAAAATAGGGTTAGAGCTCTAAAAAAATTTACTTTTTAAAGAAATAATAGATTTAAAAAAAAAAAACTGAACTATAACTCTTCATTTGAGGGTTTCTCAAAAAATTGCATAAATCTAAACATGCATGCAAGTTATATAGATTTCAAATTTTTAAAAAATAAATATTTAGATAAAAAGAACTTGCACAAGGGTTAGAAAAATATTATTAGACAAGAAGCAAGATTAAAATTTTGGATCTTCTCCTCTCTAGAGTGCCTCCAATGGTGTGCCTTTAAAACTTGGTAAACCTTCAACAATGTAGCTCACAAGAATAGTAATACCAAAGCTCTGATACCATGAAAGGAAAAATAAAATTTTGAGCAAAGGAAATAACTAATCAATGAGCATTGTTAGAAGGAGGAATATTACCAAAGAGAGAGTAGGCAAACCAGGCACCACCAAATGAAAAAGAGACACAAGAATTTGATAAGGGGAAAAAAAGAGAAATAACCCCAATATTATGAATGAAGGAAAAATTCCTAAGAATGATATATATATATATATAGAGAGAGAGAGAGAGCCTTAAGCCTTAAGCTTGCTTGCTTGAATGAAGAATGAGAGGAGAGGCACCTCAATATATAGAGGTGAGAAGAGGAGTTAGAATTAGAAAGTAACTCCTAACTCAATGAATGCCACCATTAATCTATGTGTGCAAGTTGTCAGAAGCCTCTTAAGGAGGTGGCTACAAATAAATATTCACAATTAAATAATAACCTTTACCAAGTAAAGATTAATATTATAACACACCCAACTTGGCGAATGAATCCCATTTGGCCTATTTTTGAAGTTTGAGTGGGAAAAACTAGGTTTTAAGTTCAAATTTCTTCTATGTAGGCCTTTGGGATCAAATTAATGGTCATTTCAGTGTGTTTCATATATAAACTAGCTTTCAAATCATTATTTCATCAAGCCTACATGATATCAAGTCAAGAAAGCAAGAGTTAGGAATTTCAAGATTTCACAAGAGCGTCAAGAAAGCATTCAAGATCATTTCTAAAGCCTTCAAGGGTAGAATTATTCATTAATTATTGCAACAATTCAAGATCCATCATCATGTCAAGAATTTAGCATGTTATTGAGCTAGTCTTGTGATGTAGCATTGAAGATCCAAGATCAAAAATTGTGCTACACCTATTGTCAAAGATCAAGATCTACGTCCTTCATAGAAATTTCATGTTGAGTTGTAGATTTACAAGACATCATTCAAGGTATCATTATTCATGTTTCATGTTTCATATCCTTGTCTCATTGTTTCACTATTTGGTTTAATTACCTAAAAGGGGTTTGACCAAAGAAAACCCCTATTCACTAACCCCACAACATTCTTCCCTCTCCTTTGTGTGTGATTTGTAGGTCTAGGTTGCAGATTTCCCAAGGAGAGAGATTGGAGAAAATTTGCAAATCCTTAAAAGTTGGAAAAGTTGACAAAAACCTTGGAGAACATTGGAGAAGACCTAAAGGTTGCAAAAGAAGACGTACAGGTTGCAAAGCTGGGATTCAGATCCAGAAATCACTCGGGAAGGATAGATCAAATAAAAAATAGTAGGATTAGATTTTGAAGTTGTAGAAAATACCAACTAGACTGATTCACCAATTCTAGCAAATGAGTCTCAATTCTATTCAATTTTCAAGACTTTGTAAATCTAGATACCCTTTTGGCGGAAACCTGTTCTTGCATAGTTTCCCAGAAATACGATTGGTTTACCTAGCCTGGAAAATGAGTCCCAATCAGTAGTAAAACTAGAATTTCTAGTGATTCAGACCTCCATTCAGCCATCTCCAGTTTCCCAGGTGCACACCTTCCTCTCTTTAGATTTCTATTATATTTCATTCACTTTTCTAGGTGATTTAGTGTTAGTTTGCATTCAATTAGGGTTTGGTATTGCATCTTGCATTTCATTTTCTTTTCCAAGTTTAAAAATTGGTGGTGAACTTGTCATTAGATTATATTCAGCCCCTAGAACAACCCTCTTGCAAGATCTCTTTCTCTTTTTCATTGAGATCTCAAGGGTTTGTTCTGGAGTGAAAGTGAAAATTTCCCTTTTAGGTCATAACCCCTAGAAGGGAAGCAAAACAATTTTCCACCTTTCATTTTGGTTAACCTGACATTAGAGCATTATAATTCTAGTTTGGAGTGTATTATTATCCTATATTTTTCTTGCATTAACATTGCATTAGGATTTTCATTAGTTAAATTGCATTCTAGGGTTTGAAATTTTACAATGGTGAAAGCTCATATAGCTTACATTTTTGAATCTCATTTTATGGAAAATCATTTAAAATTTTCATTTGCATCTCAGATACAGATCTTAAAACATAAAAAGAACAAAATTCAATTGATTTTTTTTTAAGTTCTAAAACAAAATTCCTATTGGGACTCATTCACCACCTTGGGCAAATAAGTCCTAGTGAAAATTTTCAGCTGCATTTTATAGAGTTAAATTCCCAATTTTTGAGCTTACGTTTGTTGTTAAAACCTTTCTATTTCAATTTGCATACTTTCTATTACATTCAAATCATTATAAGTAGCATAATTTACATTCATTACAATTGTGGATAGAATTAGGTTCTTTAATTTTTCATTCCCAACATTAATTCATAGTTCAATTAGATCATATTACATTTGGAATTCATTAGAAAACGAAAAAAACATAAAAATATCAAAAGAAACAAAAAAAAATCTTAACCTTAGAGAAGTCATATCATTTAAACACTTTAGTAGTGATGAATTTGACATACTAGATGAAGTTCTTAATGACTTCATCTCTCCTAGATCATCCACGAAAGGTTTGATACAAGAGGATGCAAGCATTGGCAATCATGATAATCATAATTATTCTTCTCTCGATACCTCTCTTATTAGTGACGAAGGTATCTTTGTGATAGGAGATAAAATCATTGAGAATCATAAAATTCTTGATTTTCTTCCCCCTTGGAAAGATATTATGACACACGAAGCTAAGATCATGGCCACTACTTTACCTAGTCTCCATTCATCTCCCAACACCTCCCCTACTTGTGAGAACACTTTAGTAATAAGGATACAATCATCAATGGTCATGACAAACACATTTGTGTGGAGCATATGTTGATATTAGGAGATCCAATAATTGAGAGTTATGATAGTCCTACCTCTCCCACTTGGGAAGAAATTATAGGACATGGGGACCTAAATATAGATAATCATGACAATCAAACATTTCCTTCTCCTAATATCTCTTCTATACATGAAGAAGATAGTTTAGTGTTAGAAGATATCCTTATTGAGACTCATGAGAATCTTATCCCTTCCTTTCCTGATGCCCCTACCTTTTGGGAAGACCAATTTGAACAAAAAATTTCAATCAATTGTAAACATGACACTCATAGTTATTCTTCTCTTGATGCCTCTCCTATGTGAGATGAAGCTACTTTACAAAATATAACCATGAAATGTGATGAACCTATTGTTTGTCACTTTCCTAAAAGATCTCCTACTAGGGTAGATAATACGGCACAAGAGAATGATGCCTTAGAGAAAACATATGAAATTATGGATAGCGATCAAATTTTCCCATCTCCTAATATATGTCCTATTGGTGAAGAAGATATTATGGTGTTATAAGATCTAATCGATCAGAATAATGCGGAAAACATTATTGAACAAGAAAATGCCATTATTTCGACAAAAAAGATCCAACCATTAGTAACCTCCTTAATTGTGATGAAGTTATTTTAGAAGAACCCACCTTTAAATGTCATGAACATCTAGTCTTTTGATCTCCTAAAAAATCTTCTACTAGGGAAGGTACCATGGTGCAAGCAAACAACAACATTGACAAACTTCCTTCAAACAATAGTAATATGGCTTCCTTAGATGAAGATGATGAAGTGAAGTTAGACTCCTCTTCACTAAGAGATCATGAAACTATGGATAAGGATTTTGATATTATGCATATTGTATACCCCTTAACACCAATCACACATGTCGAACCCATACAAGAGATAGAAAAACAAAAACAAGTTGAACCAACCACAAATTTATTGGAGGATGGTTCAATTTTTTTTGATTTCATACCTATATTCATAGGAGAATTCAAGATTATAAAAGGACTCTAAAAAGGGAAAAGAGAAATTGGTAATGGAAATAAAAAATTCAAAAGCATCTGCTTCAATCACTTTAGAAGAAATGATAACATACACGAAAAACTTTGATGAGGTTGAACAACCACCGAATCCAAAAGAAGTGAAAAGGCTTTATGGAAGAGGTTTTGAACTTATGAAGCAATTTGGGAAAGGATGTGATGCTATAGAGCAAGGTATCCGTGTCCTTATAAATCCTAAAACACAAGAAATGACTAATGATCTTGGTTATTGTCCCTCAAAACAAAATCCTTCATTCAATGTCAACACTATCACAAAAGATTCTTCCAAGACAACTTTAACTTTGATGCATTTGAAATTGATAGATATATCATTAAATATATATCAAGTTGACAACTTGTTTACTCATCATAATAAATAACCTTAGTTGTTGCTCCTTGCCATGCAATGGTTGTAGGATCATAGCATACTCACTATTGCATGTTTTACATTCATCGCAAGTTATTCCCTTTTTTCAAGGAGAAACATATCATCATCCACTTTGAGCTCACTCTTGTCCTAGAATAAGTGGGGCCAAGGGGGTTAGGAAGCCTTATCCCCATATGTCACTTGGCATTGTCTCTTTTGACTAGTTGACTACCTTTCATGTATATAGAAGAGTAAGATTGGGATGTGGATGACATGCCTTAAGTTGCAACACATGTGCATACTTATTCATAATGTTGTTCAATTTAGAAACATATGACCTAACATATGGCTTTCGAATATGACTCTCATGTCTTCTTTCATTGGCTACTTTAAAGCAATTGCTCATAGTGATGGTGTACCAACCGCTTTAAAGTGGGCACATTCAATGATGACATATTTTGGAAAAATTTCATGGCATGATTTGTTTTTTTTCATGTGATGTGTCCTCTTCTTGGTGGTGTCATTGGGTTTGATGCCATCCAAGACTATACGATCTACTGAAATGGCATGATGTGAACGAGGCATCCCATGGGCAAGGATGTGACACTTCTAACTTGTCTTCTCATGTAGACACTAGGAATAATGCTCTGTAAGAGGAATACCATTACATGAACAAAGAAAAATCCAATTTAACAAACCTTTTACATGACAAGCATTTACAAAAAGCATTACATTGTGGTACCTTATCAAAGTTAAAATAAGGATAATTTTGGTATGGTTAGTATGATGGGAATCTGACACACTAACCTTAATTTCTCATTATACAGTGGGAATCCGACACACTAGCATGAATTTCTCACAAAACCACTTCTTTGGGACAACTCACCCCACGGATGATTTGATGTTCTGTGGCCCCAGAGTGAGCGTACCTTTGTCGAAGCTTGATCCACCTCATTTTTTATTTTTACTCATTTTTCTTTCTTTTAGTTATTGACATTACATATTCGTGTATCTTGTTTTCCTAGATATTATACACCTTTTATGTATCCTTTCATGCTTATGTTGGTTTAATGTAGGATCTTTAATCCTAGGGGCTTGGCCACCTCCTTCAATATTTTTAATCCTTTGTCATCCGCATTTGTATGCTTGGACCCCTCTTGAATGTCTACTTTAGTGTGAGTTTTAAGCAAATTCATCCTCTCACACTTAATCTATGAATAATTAATGATAAATTGGACTTGATGTCCCCTTTATCTAGTGTTGTGAGGTGTTTTACACATCCACATTAGGTCTTGGGCCCTTTTTAAGCTAAATTAATTTAACTCTACCTTAATTTAATGTTGTAAATTGAATTTATTTACACCTTCACATTAAATTAAGGATGCTTGTAAATCAAATCTACCAAATTTAGTGTTGTAATGTGTTATGCATACTCACATTGGTTTTGGGGCCCTTTTTAGCTAAATACACCTAATTTTTCCTTAATTTAATGTTATAAAATGTATTTATTTACATTTTCACATTGAATTTTGGGCTCCCTTGCATTTATAAGCTTTATATCATCATTAATAGGCCCTTATGACCCCATATTATGTATCCCAAGGCATATTTTAATAAAAAGTTGACAATATCAATATATAAACTTAATTTACACATTCCCTAATATTTAAGCAAGTAGAATAGCCCCTGTGGGACCCATTCGCCATGCTGGGTGAATGATTCCCATCCAAGTGGGACTCATTCGCCCAACTTGGCGAATGAGTCCCATTTTCCCTTTTTGATGTTTGAGTGGGAAAAACTAGGTTGTAAGTTCAAATTTCTTCTGTGTCATCCTTTGGGATCAAATTAATGGTCATTTGAGTGCATTTCCTATATAGAAAATCCTTCAAATCATTATTTCATCAAGATTACATGACATCAACTCAAGTAAGCAAGATTTAAGCTTTTCAAGATTTCACAATCTGAGCATCAAGAAAGCATTCAAGATCATTTCTAAAGCCTTTAAGGGAAAAATCATTCATCAATTGTTGCAAGAATTGAAGGTTGATCAACATTTCACACATGTCAAGCATCAAGCATGCTATTGAGCTAGTGTTTAATGTAGCATTGAAAATCTAAGATCAAGCATTATTCTACACCTATTGTCAAAGATCAAGATCTACATCCTTCATAGTCGTTTCATGTTGAGTTGCAAATTTACAAGACATCATTCAAGGTATCATTATTAATGTTTCATATCCTATGTTTCATGTTTTAAATCATTGTTTCATTGTTTCACTATTTGGTTTAATTACCTAAAAGGGGATTGATCAAGGAAAAACCCTATTGACTAACCCCCCAATATTCTTACATGTCCTTTGTGTGTGATTTTCAGGTCTAGGTTAAAGATTTCCAAAGGAGCAAGATTAGAGAGAAGTTGAAAATCATTCAAAGTTGTCGAAGTTGTCTTCAAGCCTTAGAGAACTTTGGAGAAGACCTATAGGTTGCAAATTGGCGATTCAGATCCAAAAATCACTCAAGAAGCACAAAGTAGATAGAGAAGAATACGATCAACTTTTGAAGTTGTAGAAAAGCCCAACTGGACTGATAGGTTACTTCTAGCGAATGAGTCCCAATTCTATTCAAATTTTTAGGACTTTTCAAATTTAGATACCCTTTTCACAAAAACTTGTTCCTACATCATTTCCCAGAAATAGGACTAGTTTACCTAGCTCGGCAAATGAGTCCTAGTCAGTAGTAAAAGAATAATTTCTAGTGATTCAGACCTCCATTCAGCCATCTCCAGTTTCCCAGGTGCACACCTTCTTGTCTTAAGTTTTTTGTTACATTTCATTCAATTTTCTAGGTCATTTAGTGTTAGTTTGCATTCAATTAGGGTTTGGTATTGCATCTTGCATTTCATTTTCTTTTCCAAGTTTAAACATGGTGGTGAACCCCTCATTAGAAGATATTCATCCCATAGAACAACCCTCTTTCAAGATCTCTTTCTCTTTTGCATTGAGATCTCAAGGCTTTGTTCTTAAGTGAAAATGAAAATTGCCCTTTTAGGTCCTAAACCCTAGAAGGGAAGCAAAACAATTTTTCACCTTTCATTTTGGTGAGCCTCACTTTAGAGCATTATAATTCTAATTTGGAGTGCATTATCATCCTATATTTTTCTTTCATTAACATTGCATTAGTTAAATTGAATTCTAGGGTTTTAAATTTTGCATTAGTGAAATCTCGTATAGCTTCCATTTTTGGATCTCATTTTACTGAAAATCATTCAAAATTTGCATTTGCATCTCAGATACAGATCATCAAACATTAAAAATCATAAAATTCAATTGAATTTTTTTGAAAATTCTAAAAAAAAATCCTATTGGGACTCATTCGCCACCTTGGGTGAATCAGTCCTAGTGTAAATTTTGAACTGCATTTTATACAGTTAAATTCCCTATTTTTGAGCTTGTGTTTGTTGTTAAAACCTTTCTATTTCAGTTTGAATGCTTTATGTTACATTCAAATCATTAGAATTAGCATAATTTACATTCATTGCAATTGTGGATAGAATTATGTTCTTGCATTTTTCATTCTCAACATTAACTCATAGTTCAATTAGATCAGATTACATTTGGAATTCATTAAGAAATGAAAAAAAAAAAAAAACATCAAAAGAAACAAAAAAAATGGTTAACCTTAGAGAAAGCATATCATTCAAACCCTTTAGTAGTGATGACTTTGACATGTTAGATGAAGGCCTTGATGATTTCATCTCTCCTAGATCATCCACTAAAGGTTTGATACAAGAGAATGGAAGCATTGTCAATCATGATAATCATAATTGTTCTTCTCCCAATACCTCTATTGTTAGTGATAAAGGTATCTTGGTGATAGGAGATAAAATCATTGAGAATCATGAAAGTATTTTTTGTCTTCCCCCTTGGAAAGATATTATGAAACTTGAAGCTAAGATCACAACCACTACTTTACCTAGTCTCCATTCATCTCCCAACACCCCCTACTTGTGAGAATGCTTTAGTGAATACGGATACAATCGTCAATTATCATGACAAACACATTTTTTTGTAGGATATGTTGATATTAAGAGATCCAATAATTGAGATTTATAACAATCCTACCTCTCCTACATGGAAAGAAATTATAGGACATGGGGACCTAAATGTAGATAATCATGACAATCAAATGTTTCATTCTCTTAATATCTCTTCTAGACAAGAAGAAGATAGTTTACTGCTAGAATATATCCTTATTGAGACTCATGAGAATATTATCCCTCCCTTTCTTGATGCCCCTATAATTTGGTAAGAACAATTTGAAAAAAAAAGTTCAATCAATTGTAAACATGAAACTCATAGTTATCCTTCTCTTGATGCCTCTCCTATGTGTGATGAAGTTATTTTACAAAATCTAACCATGAAATGTGATGAACCTATTCTTTGTCACTTTCCTAAAAGCTCTCCTACTAGGGTAGATGTTATGGCATGAGAGAATTATACCTTAAAGAAAATGGATTAAATTATGTATAACAATCAAATTTTCCCATTTCCTAATATTTGTGCTATTGGTGAAGAAGATATTATGGTGTTACAAGATCCAATTAGTGAGTATCATGATGAAAACATTATTGAACAAGAAAATGACATTATTGCCACCCAAAAAGATCCAACCATTATTAACCTCCTTAATTATGATGACATCATTTTAGAAGAGCACACCTTTGAATGTCATGAACATCTAGTTTTTTGATCTCCTAAAAACTCTCCTACTAGGGAAGGTACCATGGTCCAAGTAAACAACATTGAAAAAATTATTTCAAACAATAGTAATATGGATTCTTGAGATGAAGATGATGAAGTGAAATTAAACTCTTCTTCACTAAGAGATCTTGAGACTATGGATAAGGCTTTTGATATTATGCACATTAGATATCCCTTAACACCAACCACACATTTCAAACCTGTACAAGAGACAGAAAAATAAATAAATAGTTGAAGTAGCCACAAAGTTATTGGAAGATGCTTCAGAAACCTTTGATTTCATACCTATATTCATGGGAGAATACAAGATCAGGGTGTGTGTAGGATCATCATGGAAAAAACAAGCCTTGAAGTGGCAAAGAATTTAGAAAAATCAAAGTTAGGAAACTTGACATAAAATTTGAATAAGTTATCTAGATTATTTCAAAAATATGTAAGAATAGAATCTGTAGAAAATTGAATGTAGTTTCTAAACTACTAGGTTTATTTTAAAAAAAATCTATTTGGTGAAAATTTAAAATTTCAATGGAGTAGTACTTAAATTTCAAGGAAAAAATAAGTAGGTGTCTATTTGACCACCCTAACCAATAAAATGATATATATTTTTATAAGATTTTAGATATAAGTAGAGGACTTATGTCGATGTGACACATTTTTTGTAATTTTTTTCCAAGTAAATAATTAATTATGAATTGTTATTACAACTTTTAAAAATATAAAAACTCATATGTATGACCACCTTAACTTGGTCAAAACTTCATGAAATTCATTTTTTTTAATCCTATAGTATGAAAGCATAGAATGTGATGCATGTTTGGATTCAAAAAAGTGATACCATTTGAATGTTATAGATTTTTCAATTAGCCTAACAATCAAGACTTCATAATTCAAATAGAAAGTAAATAATAATTATTTATTAAATTCAAAGTAAAGCATAATTTATATTGGTGGAAAGTGAGAATCTCCTTTAAAAACCCTTTTGTTTCATCAGTTTTGGGTAAAAAAAAAGTCATTAGCCACATACCCTACACATACCTATCATATTGCCACTTTTTGGCCCATCATGATCCTGCACATACCCATGATAAAAAAGAGTCTAAAAAGGGAAAAGAGAAACCTGTAATGGAAATAAAAAATTTAAAATCATCCGCTTCAACCACTTTAGAAGAAATGACAACATACACGACAAAATTTGATGAGGTTGAATAACCACTAAATCCAAAAAAAGTGAAAAGGCTTTATGGAAGAGGTTTTGAACTTATGAAGCAACTTGGGAAAGGATGTGATTGTATAGAACAAGGTATCCATGTCCTTATAAATCCTAAAATGCAAGAAATGACTAATGATCTTGGTTATTGTCCCTTAAAATAAAAGCCTTTATTCAATGTCAACACTATCACAAAAGATTCTTCCAAGACAACTTTGATGCATCTAAAACTGATAGATATATCATTAAATATGTATGAAGTTGATAAATTGTTTACTCATCATAATTAATAACCTTATTTTTTGCTCATTGCCATGCAATGGTTGTAGGATCATTATTGATCACAAGTTATTCCCTTTTTGTAAGGAGCAACATATCATCATCCACTCTGGTTTCATCCTTGTCCTACAGAAAGTGGGGGCAAGGGGGTTAGTAAGCCTTATCCCCGTATGTCACTTGTCGTTGTCTCTTTTGGCTAGTTGATTTCCCTTCATGTATATATAAGAGCAAGCTTGGAATTTGGATGGCATGCCTTAAGTTGCCTCGCATGTGACATACTTATTCATGGGTATGTGTAGGATCGTGATGGGCCAAAAAGTGGTGATATATAAGTGATATGATGGCCCATGTGGCTAACGACTTTTTTTTACCCAAAATTGATGAAACAAAAATGATTTTAAAGGAGATTCTCAAATTTCCACCAATATAAATTATGCTTTACTTTGAATTTAATAAATAATTATTATTCATTTTCTATTTGAATTATGACTAAAGTCCTGATTGATAGGCTGATTGAAAAACATATATAGCTTTCAAAATTATCACATTTTTTGAATCCAAAACATGCTCCACATTCTATGCTTTGCAGACTATAGGATTAAAAAAAAAAAATGAATTTCATGAAGTTTTGACCAAGTTAAGGTGGTCAGACATACGAGTTTTTATATTTTTTTTAAGTTGTAATAAAAAATTCATAATTAATTATTTACTTCAAAAAAAATTACAAAAAAATATGCATCACATTTAGACATGAGTCCTCTACTTATATTTAAAATTTATAAAAAAATAATTTTATTGTGGTTAGGGTGGTTGCAGACACCACTTTTTATTTTTTCCCTAAAATTTAAGTACTATCATTGAAATTTCAAATTTTCACCAAATATATTTAAAAATAAATTAGTATTTTAGAAACTACATTCAATTTTCTAAAGATTCTATTATTACATATTTTTGAAATAATATAGATAACTTATTCAAATTTTTATGTCAAGTTGCCTAATTCTGATTTTTCTAAATTTTTCACCACTTAAGGGTCTATTTTTTCCATGATGATCCTACACATACCCTCATGATGAAGTTTAATTCAAAAATATATGAATTGGCATATGGCTTTCCAATATGGATGCCGTGCCCTCTTTCATTGATACTTTAAATCAATTTCCCATAGTGATGGTGTAGCAACTACTTTAAAGTAGGGGCATTCATCGATGACATCTTTTGGAAAATAATCATGGCATTATTTTTCTTTTTTCTTATGATGTGTCCTCTTCTTGGTGGTGTCATTGGGTTTGATGCCATCCAAGAGTGTATGATGTACTGACATTACATGATGTGAGTGAGGCATCCCATGGGCGATGATCTAACAATTTTGACTTGTCCTCCCTTGGAGACACTAGGCACAATGCTTTGTAAGAGGAAGACCATTACATGAGCAAAGCACAATCTCCTTTAACAAAATTTTTACTTGAAAAAATAATTTACAAAAGCATTAGATTGTGGTACCTTATCAAAGTTATAAGGAGGATAATTTTGGTATGGTTAGTATGATGGGAAGCCGACACACTGGCATTAATTTATCATTATATGTTGGGAAGCCGACACACTAGCATGAGTTTCTCAGTAAACCACATCGTTGGGACAACTCACCCCGCAGATGATCTGTGGCCCTAGAGTGAGTGTATCTTTATCGAAGCTTGATCCACCTCATTTTTAATTTTTACTCATTTAAATTATTTATTTTAATTATTGACATTGCATGTTCGTGTATCTTGTTTTGATGCATATTATACACCTTGTGTGTGTCCTTTCATGCTTATGTTGGTTTGACGTAGGATCTTGGATCCTAGGGGCTTTGTCACCTCTTTTGATCTTTTTCATCATTTTTCATCTGCATTGGTATGGTTGGACCCCTCTTGAATATTTACTTTAGTGTGAGCTTGAAGCAATTTCATCCTCTCACTAAAGGTGGGGCTAAATGTAGTGTCAAAAAATGTCGTTTACATTTTCACACTTAATCTAGGAATAATTAATTATAAATTGGACTTTATGTCACCTTGATCTAGTGTTGTGAGGTATTTTACACATCCACATTAGGTCTTGGGCCTTTTTTAAGTTAAATTAACTTTAAAACTATACTTTAATTTAATGTTGTAAAGGGGTGATCCCACAATACTAGTTTACAATTTTTGGCCAAACTAGACACTGAGCTGATTTTTTCTAACTAAATCTTCACTTTTGGGAACCTATAGCGGCTAAACCATGAGGAATTTGAAGATGATGAAAACTAGTGATTTGTGACATTTTTTTTTGTAGATCCTAAATATATTTTTTTCAAAATTTTTGGAATCAGATTGCACTTCTTTTTCCATCTCCTTCAAAAACTCATTTTTTCAGTAAACACCATTTTTAAGGAGTGACGGTCACCGTATAACACAATTTTTTTTCCATGAAGGATAAAATTCTATTCTTTTCAAATTTAGATTTGTAACTATGATATCTAGTGCTTCCAATTGGTTTCATAGTGTTTTATTGAACATTTTTTCCTTAATCAAGTTTTCAATTCAAACCGATTACAATTTAGAATTAGGCAGACTGTATAAGACATAACTTTTTCTGTATGTATCGAAATTTTTTTTTTTTGTTGGATTAAGGACTTCAATATCTAGTGCACTCATATATATATATTGATAATCTTCTATTTTTCCACATGTGTAGAACATAGAGTTTGATTTTTGGTGAAAATCCTATATTCACAGGAAATAAAAAAAATATATAATAATTAAATTAAATTTATTTAAAATTATACTTTTTGGGAAGCTTATAATAAGTACTACATACTTACAATATATTTTTTTAAATGAATTCATTTGATCTCCCAAAAGGTAAATCAAAAGTTATTTTTTACCAACATTTTGATAGGTGTAAAGGAGACTATTATGTGTATGGTTTAAAACTAGCGGGGTTTTATCTAAGGGGGTTTGATCTAAGGTAGTTTAGTCAAAATCTCTTCAATTGGAATTCCTTAAATTGAACTTTTTAATGCTTAAATCATTATATTTTCTAAAAATATGTGATTTCAACAAAAATTAGTATCTCTGAGAAATTGTAAACTAGCTTTGTGGGATCACCCAAATTGTATTTATTTACATCTTCACATTAAATTAAGGATGCTTGTAAATCAAATGGACCAAATCTAGTGTTTTAATGTGTTCTACATATTCACATTGTATTTGGGGCCCTTTCTAGCTAAGTACACCTAATTTTGCCTTAATTTAATGTTATAAAATGTATTTATTTACACTTTCACATTGAATTTTGGGCTCCCTTGCATTGATAACCTTTATATAATCATTAATAGGCCTTTATGACCCCATATTATTCATCCCAAGGCATATTTTAGTTAAAAACCTAACAATATCAACTTATAAACTTAATTTTTTGGGAAGCTTATAATAAGTACTACATACTTACAATATATTTTTTTTAAATGAATTCATTTGATCTCCCAAAAGGTAAATCAAAAGTTATTTTTTACCAACATTTTGATAGGTGTAAAGGAGACTATTATGTGCATGGTTTAAAACTAGCGGGGTTTTATCTAAGGGGGTTTGATCTAAGGTAGTTTAGTCAAAATCTCTTCAATTGGAATTCCTTAAATTGAACTTTTTAATGCTTAAATCATTATATTTTCTAAAAATATGTGATTTCAACAAAAATTAGTATCTCTGAGAAATTGTAAACTAGCTTTGTGGGATCACCCAAATTGTATTTATTTACATCTTCACATTAAATTAAGGATGCTTGTAAATCAAATGGACCAAATCTAGTGTTTTAATGTGTTCTACATATTCACATTGTATTTGGGGCCCTTTCTAGCTAAGTACACCTAATTTTGCCTTAATTTAATGTTATAAAATGTATTTATTTACACTTTCACATTGAATTTTGGGCTCCCTTGCATTGATAACCTTTATATAATCATTAATAGGCCTTTATGACCCCATATTATTCATCCCAAGGCATATTTTAGTTAAAAACCTAACAATATCAACTTATAAACTTAATTTTTTGGGAAGCTTATAATAAGTACTACATACTTACAATATATATTTTTTAAATGAATTCATTTGATCTCCCAAAAGGTAAATCAAAAGTTATTTTTTACCAACATTTTGATAGGTGTAAAGGAGACTATTATGTGTATGGTTTAAAACTAGCGGGGTTTTATCTAAGGGGGTTTGATCTAAGGTAGTTTAGTCAAAATATCTTCAATTGGAATTCCTTAAATTGAACTTTTTAATGCTTAAATCATTATATTTTCTAAAAATATGTGATTTCAACAAAAATTAGTATCTCTGAGAAATTGTAAACTAGCTTTGTGGGATCACCCAAATTGTATTTATTTACATCTTCACATTAAATTAAGGATGCTTGTAAATAAAATGGACCAAATCTAGTGTTTTAATGTGTTCTACATATTCACATTGTATTTGGGGCCCTTTCTAGCTAAGTACACCTAATTTTGCCTTAATTTAATGTTATAAAATGTATTTATTTACACTTTCACATTGAATTTTGGGCTCCCTTGCATTGATAACCTTTATATAATCATTAATAGGCCTTTATGACCCCATATTATTCATCCCAAGGCATATTTTAGTTAAAAACCTAACAATATCAACTTATAAACTTAATTTACACATTCCCTAACATTTAAGCAAGTAGAATAGCCCCTATGGGACCCATTTTCCACTTTGGGTCAATGATTCCCATCCAGGTGGGACTCATTCACCCAACTTGGAAAATGAGTCCCATTTGGCCTATTTTTGAGGTTTGAGCAAGAAAAATTGGATTTTAATTTTGAAATTTCTTCTATTTCAGACTTTGGGATCAAATTAACAGTCATTTGAGTGCATTTCCCATATAAAAAAGCTTTCAAATCATTATTTTATCAATCCTACATGACATCAAGTCAAGCAAGCAAGAGTTAAGCATTTCAAGATCTCACAAGAGCATCAAGAAAGCACTCAAGATCATTTGTAAAGCTTTCAAGGGCAAAATTCTTCATCAATTGTTGAATCAATTCAAGATCCATCATCATGTCAAGCATGTAAAGCATCAATCATGTTATTGTGATAGTGTTTTAATGTAGCATTAAAGATCCAAGATCAAGCATTTTTCTACACCTATTGTCAAAGATCAAGATCTACATCCTTCATAGCCATTTCATGTTGAGTTGCAGATTTACAAGACATCATTCAAGGTATCATTATTAATGTTTCATATACTATGTTTCATGTTTCATATCCATGTTTCATTGTTTCACTATTTGATTTAATTACCTAAAAGGGGTTTGACCAAGGAAAACCCCTATTCACTAACCCCCCAACATTCTTCCCTCTCCATTGTGTGTGATTTGTAGTTCGAGGTTGTAGATTTCCAAAGGAGCAAGATTGGAGAAAAGTTGAAAATCATTTAAAGTTGTCAAAGTTGTCATCAAGTCTTGGAGAACCTTGGAGAAGACTTGCAAGTTGCAAATCAGTGATTTGGATCCAGAAATCACTTAGGAAGCACCGAGTAGAAAGAGAAGATAAGGATCAACTTTTGAAGTTGTAGAAAATCCCAACTAGACTAATTTGTGACTTTTGGTGAATGAGTCCCAATTCTAGTCAATTTTCATCACTTTGTAGATTTAGATACTCTTTTGGCAGAAACATGTTCCTACACAGTTTCCTAGATATAGGATTGGTTTACCTAGCTTGGTGAATGAGTCCCATTCAGCAGTAAAAGCATATTTTGTCGTGATTTAGACCTCCATTCCTAGTCATCTCTAGTTTCCCAGGTGCACAACTTCCTGTCTTCAATTTTTTGTTACATTTCATTCATATTTCGAGGTCATTTAGTGTTAGTTTGCATTCAATTAGGGTTTGGTATTGCATCTTTAATTTCATTTTATTTTCCAACATTAAACATGGTGGTGATCTTGTCATTAGATCATATTCAGCCCCTAGAAGAACCCTCTTGCAAGATCCCTTTCTTTTTTCGCATTGAGATGTAACACCCCTCCATTTTGGCTTTTTGATCGGCGGTGTTTTCCTTGTAATGATTATGTCTAATTATGCTGTGACTTTGGAACTTGGGTACTTTTGACCGCAATTGTTAAACGATGTGAATGTTATATGTTGATGTGATGTTATTTTATTCTGATGTTATCTTTAAGGCATGTTTTGGACTAACTTATAAGAGATTTGATTTAATGATGTTTTATGATGTTGATCATATTATTGATGATAGAATCATCATTTAATAATTGTGTATTGGTGAAGGGGACAGGATTGTATCACTCGCTTGCGAGTGCCCTACGATCTTGAGATTTCCTCTTCATGGTGTGTTTGATCATATTATATGTATATATGCATGTTCGATGTACTCTTTTTTGCAGGTTGACAGGTACATGACATCGACTCCACCTAGTTCATAGGTTTGAGTGTGTCCATTGACCAACGGAAATTGATTAGGAGATAGTAGCTAGGTTTTTCGTGCCAAGTCGTCACCCTAGTTATAGTTTGTTGTCAGGTTAGCGGGTTTGATTTGGTTCTTTCCTCTCTGACTAACCATTTCTTTCCTTATTTTAATGATTATTAAATGGTAGATATGGTTTAAATGATGATTTAATGTATTTAGTTTCAATGTTTAAATGCAATTTATTCCATTGGTTATTTTGATTTAATTAATAAAATCATTTTTAGTTTATTAATTAACTAGGTTAATGGTGATAAATTTAATGAAATAGTTATTTTTCCATTATTGTATATTTAAATTTAAATTATAATGGAAATGAAAATCATATTAGAGATTTGATTTAAATGATAATAAAAAATTGAAAATGTATTTAAATGTCACATTTTGGAAACTTTGGAATTCTTGCAACTTTGAGATTTTAGTTTTAAATGAAAATTTGAATTTGCATGAGATTTCAATTTGAAATAAAAGTGTTTTAAAAATTTAAAAATGAAATATTCTCCAAATGATTTAAAAATTAGTCAGTGGGCCATTTTAGGGATTTGGCCAAATTTTGGGAAAACCTTATGTAAAGGGATGAAACTTCATTTTGCATACACAATTCTTGGTCTTTGGTGGAGAGCTTTGCTTGGGCTGATTTTGGAGTTGAAGAAGTGCTTGGATTCACCATTGTTGAAAGCTTCAAACTTGGGGAGAAAACACAAGGTTCCTCCTTTCCCTTTTTTTTTTTAATTTCTTGCTTCATTTTGAAAGAAGTTTAAAATTTGAAATGTTGCTTAGATTCAAAGAAAATCCATGAGAAATGCTTTCAGATTTGCAAATTTGTTGATAGATTTTGAAATGAAAACCAAAACAAAACTTACACAATGAAATAGGAAGAAAATCAAAAGAAATCTCTATTTCAAAACTAGATCTTTAAACCCCTTTGTTATTTTGGAAAATTTATTTCTGTTCTTGCAATTTAAATGGATTATTTGCATAATCTCACTGAAAATGAAGAATCTAGGTATATATATTTGTAAATATACCTATGCATTTAAATACATAGATATATTTATAGATATATATACAAATATATTTGACTTTATTTGAAAAAATTTTAGGGCTTTTGAAAAACACAGTGAAACCCTATATTTTTCGCCATTGTGGAAATGTTGAAAATAAAATAATTAAAAAAAATTGTTTTTTATGGCCATGGCGGAGAGCAGGGCAGAAGCCCTGTACCCCCGCACCGCCCGTGGAGGGAGGCGCTTCTCCCACGCAGTGCCCCCCAGTGGGAAGCACTGTGTGGAAGCAGAGCCATTGCCCACAGGCAGCGGCACTACCCACACAACACCCCCACGTGGGGGAGGCTGCGTGGCAGCTGCACCTAAATTTAGGGCTCGTTTATTTCAAATGAAATTTAATTTTCATTTTGTTCTTTTTTTATATTTTATTTTATATTTATTATTTAATATTATAATAATATATAATAATATATATATTATATATATATGTATATATACTTATGTATATATATCTAATTATATATATACATAGTGTATATATATACCAGAATATTTGATATATTTAATTTAAAAATAAATTTGTTGTTTTGATTAAATTGTGAATATCAATGGAATTTAAATATTTAAATAAATAAATATATATCATACTATATACATTTAATATATATTTTTATGTAGTTATATATTTAATGTATATTGTATTTTGGATAAATGAGTTTTAATTAATTAATTAATGTTAAGATGACAAAAAGTTTAAATGATTTTAACCAAATGTTTTATTTATTAGAATATTTTGATAATGGATATATTTGCCAAACGTAGAGTTAACAAATGATTTATTTTAATCAAATGACTTTATTTATTAAAACGCATTGATTATGGAATTTAATTGCGAAACGTAGAGTAAATGTTTGGGTTTTAAATGCTTCAATGTCGTGAAATGAAATTGGTTTATTTGATTGGATAAATGCAAGAAATGAAAATTATGATTGACTAGATTTAGGAAATCCAAACATTAGTTTATTTAACTGCTCAAAATTCTTTTAGTGTTTAATTGCTCTTTCTCGATGTTGTGAGAATAGAGTAAATGTTTTGAAGTCTTCCAGATAGGGTTCGTTCATAGTTTTGGGTTGTCACTCTGATAGTCAACCTTTGGATTGTCTTGGGTTTTGTGCCTCCTTGGGATTAGGAGTGGGTTTTGAGTCTAGTGTCTCCTTTGGATTAGGAGTGGAGTATGTGTTTGTTGCCTCCAGTGTTTGGAGAGGGTTTTGACCTTTGTATCCTCCAGTGCTTGGAGAGGGGTTGACCTTCATTTCCTCTAGTGTTTGGAGAGGGATTGGACCTTTGTAGCCTCAAATTTTTGGAGAGAGTTTTGACTTTTGTTGTCTCCAGTGTTTGGAGTGAGTTTTATTTATGTGTTCCTCCTAGAGTTGGAGTGGTTTTATCGTATTGGTATGCACTTGGGATTCTCTTGATGATTGTTTTTGTTTGGTATGTTGTCAAGTAGAAGAGTGGCTTCTGTTTGGGGCCAGAGCCCAAAGAGGTAAACTAGGAAACCTTTAGAAGTGGTTTAATCAAGTGATAAATAAATTAATGTACTTAGAAGTTAGGTAGTATTTCACACTAATTAAGATAATTGAGCCTCGCTCATGGACCCAAGGGCTTGTATAGACTTGGGATGAGATGGGAAGGCTTGGAATGGCAAGGTCATCTATCTTGTCCTTACGAGAGGTATTTGATTCCACATGAGTGAGCATGGGTGTCAGGATTCGGTAGAGGCCAACAGGACAACCCATAGTGGGGGTCGGAGCCTAGGAAGATTCCCAGATGGATATCCCATTACGAGCTGTGTGATGACACTCTTTCTACGACAACAGTTTGTATTTGGTTTATGTATTTGGTCTTCTTATCTTACTTGATCTATTTTACTTCTGGAAGCAATGTGACTTATGTCAGTGATGTTAGAGTTGTACTTGTGTTATTCTTATGGTTGTATCAGTGTTAGTTATCCTTTGTCTAGTGGTGGATGGTCTTGCTTAGGAATCCTTGTTACTATCTCCTAGCATGGGGGGTGAGGCTTTGGGTATCACATGGTTGGGTAGAATGTGCATCTTAATCCCTTGGGTCGACTTCTATTCTTATGGATGAGATTTCTAGTTGGAGAGCTCGTGGGATCCAGTTCTTCATGTTTTATTATTTCAGTTATAAATGTAATTTAATACCCCTCTTTGTATTGAGGTGGAAGTTGTATATTGTAACCTTATATTTTGGAATTACCTCATTCAGGGAATGAGTGTTGTAACCTTATTATAATGTGTATTATTGGGATCATGTGGATTTCTTATGTCTTTGATTTAAATTTATCATGGATGGAATGTATGCGTATTATTTTGTTAATCAATTATATGTAATGGTTTTAATTCATGTTTCATAATTGAGTTGATGTAAACTCAATCTCGTAACCTTAGGGGTTGTTGGCATTGTGTAGTTAATCTTCATTCACTTTGTTTTGTTTTAAGAAAAAAAATTATTGCGTTTATGCTGTTAAGTGCAACTTCCCCTAAGGTTGTGTGGCAAGGGCGTTACACATGGTATTAGAGCCTAGGTTTAAACACTGGGTACTCTGGGATAATGTGGACCCATTAAGCTGTTAGTTGCGTAGGTTATACTCTAGGCACTATGAGCCATGGCGTTGACCTAGGTGCTTTGTTCGTTGGTTTATATTTCCCTTTTTGGGTTGAACTCACTTGTCTACCCGTAAGTTGTTACGTGGTGTAGGTCCAATGGTGTAGAAAATTAGTGGAAAGGATAGGACCCTTGGTGTAGTGTACAATGCACTGATATCCTTCCTACTAGAAGAATGCATTATGGAAAACTGTGTAGTGTGTGAATTTGGTGTGTTGTGTGTGGTGGACGACAACCAGTTTTGTTGTTATTCCCGCTCTTGCATGTCTTGTTGATGAATGCTTTAGTGGGTGGTTAGTTAGGGCGCGAGCCTACCAAGAAGCATGTGTTGATTGGTTCCTTTCTTGCTGCATGGCTTTTTCATTGTGTAAAGGGTTGTGACCCTTGAGTGGTGCATGAGTGTGGTTGGGTGTGTTCCAAGTGCTTGTTATGGTGAGATAGTCATAGGACCTCTTGCCTTGAGTGCCTTAGTATGGAATTTTAGAGGGTTGAGTTTTCCAACCTTGTCTTGTGTGGTGGAGGAATGATGCCTCCTAGGTCTTGCCTTACCCTTTAGGATTGGAGTGATTTCCTTGGTTGAGAGTCTCCCGAGGTTGAGATCGATTACTTCCCTATATCCTAGGTTGCAAGTGAGCATGTTGGACCTTAGTTTGTTGGTAGGTTACAGGTGACATGTGTTTTCTAAAATTACCCTTGCTTGGTTTCTTTACTCATGTTCTTGGAAGGTCTATTTGACCTTGAGGGCACCAAGAAGTTCTTTTTGTGTGTATTCTCTTTTGGAGTCTTGTTGTTTTTTCTTCACCATGCAAGTATCTGATGCATGTTTTCTTGTGCTTTACCACATTGTGCAAGTGATTTCCTATTTGACCCTATGTGGTTTTGGAGTTGCTTTTGCATGTTATATTGTTTTGAAATTATGCAATATGGTAATAGAAAATGAAGGATCATGTTGTTAGTTCATAGAGATTTGTGCATACTCTCATATGGTTGATGCATTTGTGTGGAAGTGATTGTGTGATGTTGAAACCATGATTGCAATTGTGCCTATGTTAGAACTATAAATATCTCTTGTCTTCTCTCTCTTCCCATTGGTTTAACGAAGATGTCCGTCCTTGAGTGTGTGGTGTATTGAAACCCATGGTATGTTGTATCTTATGAGAAAATGCTTATGTATCCATGAAGGTTTGTTTTATTAGATCAAACATTGGGTAAAGGACCTAAGTCCCCAAGTTGCATTTGTAATCATGGAAAATGTATAATATGAATAGAAACTCGTTTTGCAGTAAGAAAAAGTTTAGAGAAAAGGGATTAGGGAAACCTTTGAATGTTAATGATAATTGCATAATAGGTGCATCTTGTTGGTGAGGCCTATAGTCCCCAACTTTATTGATGAGTCTTAAGAAATCATGTAGATGTTAAATTATTGTACCTTGATGCAAAATGCAAAATATTAAATGAATTTTGAAGTGTTAATGTTGTGTACCTTGTCTTATGTTGTGGTATGTATCTGCACAAGATCATGCCACATAGACGAGGTCATGGTAGAGGTCATGGCCGTGTAGGTGATCGAGGAGGTAATCAGTAGGATACACCTCCCATTATTCCCCATGTTTTAGATCTTGAGGAGCAACATGCTTCTTAGTTTGTACCATAGGTTGGTAGTCAGCATCAAGATCCACCAAGGATCAGGAATGCTTTGTTGTGTTGTTTTTTAAAGGAGACTCTAGCTCTTCTAGGCCCAAAGTAGGATAGTGATCATGATGCTATGGGTGAGCAGCAACAACCTTCGCAATCAAGGCAACAAAATTCTTTCTCCCAATGTGATAAAAGTTGGAAGTAGAAGAAGAGAGATCGGAGTAGGATACAATCACATTGTAATCATTGCAATTAGATTGCACAGAGATCTCAGTCAGCGTTCAGTGGTGGTGGTCTTCCATGACCTAGTGTCTCTCCAGGTGTTCGTGGATTTAGTAGAGGGATAGGATGTTTCGCTTGTGGTCAGCAGGTCCCTTCTCAGAGTGGATAGTCTCAGAGTTCACAGTTTAACTTTAGGGGTGGTGTTCAATAGTTGAGCACACCTTCTGGAGGTAGAGGTTATGGTAGAGGTATTGGGTGTTTCGCATGTGGCTAGCAGGGTCATATTGCTAGAAAGTGTCCCAACAGTGGCACATCTGGGTTTTCTCAGGGACCAGTGGCATCTGAGCCGGTAGTAGGAGATGCAGGTAGATCGCATAGGGCCTTTACTGCGGTGGATATCCATCAGGCTGAGCATCTAGATGCAGTTCATCCTTCGGCTTCAGGAGCTGATCCTTGCAGATCAAGGTTCTGAGTGGGTTAAGGTTTAGTTGGTTTGGAGGGAGTTCTATCCCTATTTTGTTTGCAGGATTCCAAGAGTAAGCCTGACCCTAGGGGGGAGGATGTAACACCCCTCCATTTTGGAGTTTTGATCGGCAGTGTTTTCCTTGTAATGATTGTGTCTGATTATGCTGTGACTTTGGAACTTGGGTACTTTTGAACACAATTGTTAAACGATGTGAATTTTATATGTTGATGTGATGTTATTTTATTCTGATGTTATCTTTATGGCATGTTTTGGATTAACTTTTAAGAGATTTGATTTAACGATGTTTTATGATGTTGATCATATTATTGATGATAGAATCATCAGTTAATAATTGTGTACTGGTGAAGGGGATGGGATTGTATCACTTGCTTGCGAGTGCCCTACGATCTTGAGATTTCCTCTTCACGGTGTGTTTGATCATATTATATGTATATATGTATGTTCAATGTACTCTTTGTTGCAGGTTGACAGGTACATGACATCGACTCCACCTGGTTCACAGGTTTGAGCATGTCCATTGACCAACAAAAATTGATTGGTAGATAGTAGCTAGGTTTTTTGTGCCAAGTCGTCACCCTAGTCATAGTTTGTTGTCGGGTTTAGTGGGTTTGGTTTAGTTTTTTCCTCTCTGATTAACCATTTCTTTCCTTATTTTAATGGTTATTAAATGGTAGATATGGTTTAAATGATGATTTAATGTATTTAGTTTCAATGTTCAAATGCAATTTATTCCATTGGTTATTTTGATTTAATTAATAAAATCATTTTTAGTTTATTAATTAACTAGGTTAATGGTGATAAATTAAATGAAATAGTTATTTTTCCATTATTGTATATTTAAATTTAAATTATAATGGAAATGAAAATCATATTCGAGATTTGATTTGAATGATAATAAAAAAATGGAAATGTATTTAAATGTCACATTTTGGAAACTTTGGAATTCTTGCAACTTTGAGATTTTAGTTTTAAATGAAAATTTGAATTTGCATGAGATTTCAATTTGAAATAAAAGTGTTTTAAAAAATTTAAAAATGAAATATCCTCCAAATGATTTAAAAATTAGTAAGTGGGCCATTTTAGGGTTTTGGCCAAATTTGGGGAAAACCCTATGTAAAGGGATGAAACTTCATTTTGCATACACAATTCTTGGTCTTTGGTGGAGAGCTTTGCTTGGGCTGATTTTGGAGTTGAAGAAGTGCTTGGATTCACCATTGTTGAAAGCTTCAAACTTGGGGAGAAAACACAAGGTTCCTCCTTTTCTTTTTTTTTAATTTCTTGCTTCATTTTGAAAGAAGTTTAAAATTTGAAATGTTGCTTAGATTCAAAGAAAATCCATGAGAAATGCTTTCAGATTTGCAAATTTGTTGATAGATCTTGAAATGAAAACCAAAACAAAACTTACACAATGAAATAGGAAGAAAATCAAAAGAAATCTCTATTTCAAAACTAGATCTTTAAACCCTTTTGTTATTTTGGAAAATTTATTTTTGTTCTTGCAATTTAAATGGATTATTTGCACAATCTCACTGAAAATGAAGAATCTGGGTATATATATTTGTAAATATACCTATGCATTTAAATACATAGATATATTTACAGATATATATACAAATATATTTGATTTTATTTAAAAAAATTTTAGGGCTTTCGAAAAACGCAGTGAAACCCTGTATTTTTCCCCATTGTGGAAACGTTGAAAATAAAATAATAAAAAAATTTGTTTTTTTATGGCCATGGCAGAGGGAAGGGCCAAAGCCCTGTACCCCTGCGCCGCCCATGGAGGGAGGTGCTACTCCCACGTAGTGCCCCCAGTGGGAGGCGTTGTGTGAAGCAACGCCGCTGTCCACACGCAGCGACGTTGCCCACAGGCAGCGACGTTGCCCACACAACACCCCCACGTGGGGGAGGCTGTGTGGAAGCCGCGCTCGAATTTAGGGCTCATTTATTTGAAATGAAATTTAAATTTCGTTTTGTTTGTTATTTTATATTTTATTTTATATTATAATAATATTAATATATAATATATATATATATATATTATATATATATGTATATATATTATATATATATATGTATATATACTTATGTATATATATCTAATTGTATATATACATAGTGTATATATATACCAGAATATTTAATATATTTTATTTAAAAATAAATTTGTTGTTTTGATTAAATTGTGAATATCAATGGAACTTAAATATTTAAATAAATAAATATATATCATAGTATATACATTTAATATATATTTTTATGTAGTTATATATTTAATGTATATTGTATTTGGGATAAATGAGTTTTAATTAATGTTAAGATGACAAAAAGTTTAAATGATTTTAACCAAATGTTTTATTTATTAGAATATTTTGATAATGGATATATTTTCCAAACTTAGAGTTAACAAATGATTTATTTTAATCAAATGACTTTATTTATTAAAATGCATTGATTATGGAATTTAATTGTGAAACGTAGAGTAAATGTTTGGGTTTTCAATGCTTCAATGTCGTGAAATGAAATTGGTTTATTTGATTGGATAAATGCAAGAAATGAAAACTGTGATT